>CM076581.1:997451092-997707571 GCA_034641835.2 Pinus albicaulis
TCATCCTAAAACCATCACAGGTTGTAGACCTCCCTTCTTCCAGGTTGAAGGTCTCCCTCTTCAAAATATGAGGAGTGTTACACAGTAATTTGTCACCGTCCCTTCAATTCCCATCTCGCCCATTGGAGGGTCGTTTCTGTGACCAATAAGCAGTTTCATGCCTTGCAAATACCATCATTGCATCCCTTTCCATGAGGACAACATTTCTTCTGTTGATCATTTCCTGAGCAGACCCCTAAAAACACATGTTTTTGCCTTGGCGCTGGTAGCCCATTATGTACTCGCGCCAATGGGGGAAAATTAACACTGAGCCCGCGCCAATTGGCGCTCTGTCCCAGTGTTGCACCCGCGCCACTCTGTTTATGGAAAGTTTTTTAAAAAAGGAGGCGAAGTTTCGATTACAACAACTTCGTGGATGAGTCATCAGGAGTGGTTTCGACTGAATAACCACGACCTTCCTCCTTTGGCCCCTTGTTTCCACCTTATGGGGAACCTCCCAAGGGATAAGGCCTCCCTTCCACTATTGTAGGGATCCCAACCTCCTCCTCTCCTCTATAAATATAGCCTTCATCCATTGATGAAGGGGCTGAAAGGCTGATAGTCTTGAAGTGCCTAAGCTTTGAATCTCCAAATTCCCAAGAGCCTTTGTGTTGTAAGAGCCCTCTTTCTTCCCTTAAGGCCGACTCAAGTAAGGAGACTATCGTCGAGAGACTCTGGAGAGGTTTTCCCTTTCCCTGGCGAGCTTTGCAAGACGTGAACGACTGGAGACCCATCCGAAGGAGACCACGACGTCAGAACATTGGTTGTAATCTCTTTCGATTTTTATTTAATGAATGATTACGATTATGGTTCCACTCTGTTTTTGATTATGTTAATATGAGTAATATCCTTTCTGACTGATATTTAGTTACGTATGCCGGATTTTATGCTTGTATTTGTTTGTTTCTTGCCCGTGCAGGTATCCATCCACGGAGATCGTAGAGGATCGTGATCTGCCGAGGCTGAGGAACGGGAACGCTCTCTTCTTCAGATCGTAGCATTGGATTCCAGGTAGGCCTCCATCTTTGGTCTTTTCATTCCGTAACTAGGAACTTGCGTCGTAACATTTCGTGATTGTTGCTAGACCCCTACTGGGCTAGTAGGGATCGCCTCTGTCCGCAGAGGGGATTTACCTCCTCAACAATTTGGCGACTCCGCTGGGGAATCGTCTGGATTTCACTGTCTCGTTTGTATTGTCTCGCTTTGATTATTTTATGTTTTTCCTTGCTTGATGAGCCTTCTGGGTTGGGTTCTTTTGCTGTTGTTTACTTCTTGGTTTGCTTAGTATGCATTGATCTGCTTCTGGAGTAGTTCTTTTTTGTTTTTGGCTGAGAAACTCGACTGGCGCGCTTTTTAGCTCGACAGTCGCGCCAATTGGCGCATGTTGCTTTTGCTTAGCCCGCGCCAATTGCTTTTTGGCGCCAGTTTCAGCCTTACAGTCGCGCCACTCCTGTAAGGTTTTTGAGTTTCCTCATTTTTGAGCTCTCTGGGTTTGGTCAGTGTTTTTCTTCTTGATTTTCCGACTGCCTGAGTGTGTTGGAGTCCTGTTTGACTGGGAATTCACCTCTGTCCTTTGGTTGTTTGCTTTTATCTTTTGATTTCACGTTTGGAGCCCTAGGGCATCTAATGTCTTAGTGTATCGAGCCCTCCTTGGGAGTTTTGGTGTTTCGTTTGTCCGGTCGACTTTCTGATTGATCCTCCGCATCCTCTTAGTAGTTGTTCATTGTTTTGTTGCGATTTTTGGGTGATTGCTCATTCCTTTATTCAAATTTCGTTTGGTCTTGCATTGGGCCTAGATCACACAGCCCATTGGAGCCTTTGAGTCTTTTCTTGGTTTTGAGAGACTTTGGTCGATTTGGGATCTGATTGCTTGTGTTGTTGAGTGAAATTTGTTTGTTTTTCTCTTTCAATATCATTTCTCAAGTTGTTCCGTTTGTTTTCAAGTTTGTTCAGTGCATATTAGCTATCAAACGTTGAAAATTACAAAAAAAATCTCTTGTGCTTTTGGTTCAATTAGTGCAAATTGTAATCTTTTCGATTTTGCTAGCGATTAGTAATATGAATGAAAAGTTTTCAATTTCATTAGTTGCATTAGAGATCTCATTGTTTGTCTTTCGATCATTTCGTTTGTGTAAAAGCTCTCAACTCTTCTGTAACTAGTTTTCATCGAACGAAATGTTGGACTGTGGCATGTAGCTTTGCATTTAGAAGGCTTTTAAGACACTACATACGATAAGGCCTGAAAATTGAAACTTAATCGAAGATCAAATTTAAAATCTATCCAATTAACCTAAGGCAGCATTGAAATCTAACGAAACATTTTTAGAGGTCTAGGCTAGAGACGTGTTCCGACGTCTTTAAACCTAGCAGCTGTCGTTCGCCTTTTGGCTTTAGACAGCGCTAGTACTGACTTGTGCTCCCCGTACCGTCGCGTATATAAAGGGATACCCCTCTAGATTTTCAATCCTTTATCCACAGGAAGCTGAGTCTGCCACCCTATACCCGTGATACACCGAACATAGCATTCGGAGAGACTACCGGCACGTACGTTAAGTCCTTGGTTGATTTCTCTTTCATTTTTGAAACCAAGGTGTATATTGCAGTTCACGGTTATTTGGTACACCCTTTGCCTAGCATTCCTGAGTAGTCAGTTCGATCTTTTCTGACTCTTTAAATTTGAAAAGGTCATCAAGTGCTTGTCCTTTCACGCTTGTTTCCAATCTGAAAGTGATAGAGTCACCTTTTTCCTGTTTCTCGACTCTTAAAAGATGAAACGGTAGAGTTTTGTTTCAATGTTTTAAAATTAACTGCCCACGAAATATTCCTGGTTAAAGTTAGTTTCCTTAGGGTGTTGTTCTAAAGATCGTTTCTGATGGCAACTTTTCCGGAGTTCACCAACCAAGGAATCCCCTCCGACGGGAATCCTGGTCATTTTCCTCCTTTTGGAAATGTTGGTGCTCCTTATATGGCAACGTTGTCCCTTCCTGGTTTAACTGTTGGGTTGCCTGTTTGGTTGTTTACAACCTCCGTAGTCCCGAATTTCTCCGCTACTGTTCAATCAGTTCCTCCGCCTGAACAACATCATGTTGATTCTAAGGTGGACCTCTCCCCTTCTTCGCCTGTTTCTGCGTCCTCCTCTTCTACTTCACCTGGTGAAAGCCTGGATTCGAGTAACCAGGTGGTTAAGAAGAAGAAGAAGAAGACAAAGAAGAAGAAGTCTGATAAGCGAGAGGCTAAAAGTGCAGCTACTGTTTCTGAAATATCTCCTCTCGATAAACCTTCCAACCCTCCATGGAAAGTCAAGTTCCCTTGCCTGTTGTGCATGGGAGACCATCTTCTTCGAGACTGCCCTGGCATTCCCAAGGTGCTCGAAGTATGGTCCAACGGCCGCCCACCGTTGCCTTTGGCTTCCGGGAGTCAAGTTGGGGGCACGTCTTCAGCTGCTGTTGATAAGAACTCTAAGAAGCAAGGTAAGATCACCAATCCCTGTAAGTTGTGTGAAGGGCACCATGCCATTCACCTTTGTCCTTATATGGATGAAGCCAAGCGAGTTTTGGACAACCCGACTGGTTCTACACCACGCCTTCCACCTGGTTATAATCAGCTTTCTTTGAGTCCTCCGCCAGCTGATCTTACGATTGGTCAAGAGTCATCCTTGGTCGATCCCACTCCCCCAGAAATTCAAATTCACGAATCCGTCCCTAACCAACCATTGGTCGTAGGATCGGTTGAACTGGCCCCATCCACGATGCACCAGGTCTTTTCTGTCGAGAGTGGATCTCACACCCCCCATGTCCTTCTGATTTCTTAAGATTCTCCAGACTTGGAGAAAGATTCTCCTGTCCCTGCACTTCAAGAAGCTGCTCCTCCGCCTCCCAAGATGGAAGCTACGAAGGATATTCCTCCTGCCTTCGAGATGGAGGTCATGGAGGAGGCTTCTGCTTCCATAACATCAGGGGAAGACCTTCTCGGTTCGATGGTATCCCCTCCGAGTAGTCTGGTCGCCTCCTTTGATTGGAGTCGATTTGTAGGATTCCGCCTTCCGTCTTATGTGCCTTTCGAGATCACAGTACATGCTCTTAGTCTGGTCATACCCAACACCATTATAGATGAAGGTTCCTCTGTTAGTATTCTATCCTCAACTACCTGGAAAGCTTTCGGTTCACCGTCGCTTGCGCCTGTTACGCAGAATCTGTTGACTTTTAACAAAAGGACGAGTCAACCGTTGGGGATCCTTCCAAGGTTACCGATTACTTTGGGAGGTAAAACCATCCATATGGACGTGATGGTCGTTCCAGGCCCCTTGGATTTCAATCTTCTCCTGGGGCGCGATTACACCTATGCCATGGGAGCGCTCGTCTCCTCCCTTTTCAGTGTGGCCTGTTTTCCACATGAAGGACAGATCGTGACCATTGACCAGCTGTCGTTCTTTGGTCCTAATGTGGCAACTGGTCCGCCATCACCCTCTCCTAGTTTTTATCCACCTGTTGTATCTGCCCCACCGCAGGTCAACTACGTGTCTACCTACCCTGCACCCGCACTCAGTGAAGACGCCGTCGTGCATAGTGTACTGGGGGCATTGGGTCCTGACTTCCAGGATGTTTTCCTTCCATTGGGAGTGGAACTCTTGGAAGCACCACCTTCTTGTTCATTTTGATGTAAGTCGGTTAGAGCACGGTTTCCTCCCTGTGTCAAGCTCTTTAAAAAATGAAACCAGGTTGTCGGAGCATGGTTCCTTGTCTTGTGTCAAGCTCCTTAAAAAATGAAACAAGGTCGTCGGAGCATGATTCCTTGTCCTGTGTCAAGCTCCTTAAAAAAAGAAACAAGGTCGTTGGAGCATAGTTCCTTGTCTTGTGTCAAGCTCCTTAAAAAATGAAACAAGGTGGTCGAAGCATGGTTCTTTTCCTGTGTCAAGCTCCTTAAAAAATGAAACAAGGTTGTCGGAGCAGAGTTCCTTGTCTTGTGTCAAGCTCCTTAAACCATGAAATACGATGTTTGAGGATAGTTCTTTTAATGTGTCAACCTCGTTAAAATAATGAAACACATTTTTGTTCAATTCGAGTCTTTGATCAGATCTCGTAAAATCCCAGTCGAGTCTTTCTTAGATCTCGTAACTTGAACCTTCACTCCATCTGCCTTTCATATGGATTGAAGCTTGGGGGGCATGTACCTCGAATTGAGTCACCATGTCGGGGGCATGCCCACTTTTTCTGCCATATTTGTTTCCGTGGCTTGTGTAAAAATGAACTGGTTTCAAGCATAGTTTATCTTTGTTTCAAGCTTGTGTAAACATGAAACCAACTTCAAGCAGAGTTTCCTGATTTCAAGCTTGCGTAAAAATGAAACCTTTCCCATTTTACCTCTCGTGATTTCCATTTTATCAGCCTGTTTTTCCAGATGAACCTTGGTTTTCTTATTCCAATGTCACTATCTGCTTGGCTGATCATATGCCTTCACTTGTTAGCCAGCCTGAGGAACCGCTGCGATGAGTGGTCTTGTTAGCCAGCCTCTTGACCTTTACTTGTTTTTGAGCACTCCACCTATCATTGAACGCACAGCACTTTTTATACTCACTCAAGCCTTCCAGAGGAGTCATTCTCTACCTCTTTCCACTCTCTAAACATGAAAATGGTTGTCGAGGCCTCGTCACATTTCGTTAAAGTATCAGCAGAATGATTAACCACCAAAGATAATGCCATCTCCTTTTTCTAAGTCGATGGATTATTTACTTAAAAGGAATACCTAGCCTATCACGACCAGGAGGTTTTCCTCAGACATGTTTTCACTACATTTGAGAAACTATTTACGAAAAAGGGACTTTTGGAGTTTAATTTTCTCGTTGTCTTTCAAACTCTCAAATATGATGCTCTATTTTTCCTTGTCGACTCAAACCCTCGATGACATCTTACTTCGGCCGAAATGGGATTCTTTCTCCGAGTTCCTCTTCCTAGGGCTCGTTAAATGTACTTAGTTGGGATTCGCCCCATGACTTGATTTATATGATGAAGTACAGGTATCCCTCCTTCAAGCTTGTGTAAAAATAAAGAGGTACTCACCAAAATGGTGGGGGAAAAATGGAACCGTGATTATAGTCGTGTCGGCAGTATGTCGCTCTTGAACATGGCACTTGTCTGCATTCGTGTCGGGTTGGGGACATCTCATCTCGTTTCTTCACTTTGCCTCCGTGGGTTTGGGTAATCCTTTTTGACCTCTCCTCTGCTCATTGCCTTGTCACCATGACCTCTGATCCGGTGATTTCAAATATGCTGCCAAAACCACTATTCGTGATGTTTATATGTTCAAGAGAAGTTGGCCTCTGCAAATATCAACCTTCCTCCCACATTCTCAGCATGATCCCTGATTTATGACAAACATCACGTTCCTCTGCCTCGTGTCGATGATGTGGGGAAACACAGCTCACCTTCCGATCAAAGCATTTCCTATTGATTACCATTATCTAGAACATCTGTAGACCTTTATGGTACCTTGGAGCCTGCATGCCTCAATGGCAGGTTCGTCGCATTCGACGTGAGGTCCTCATCATTGGCCTCCGATCGAGTGATTCTACGGGTGTTAGACACCAGCTCATTGATTCACACGTCGTAGATTGTACCTATAGTACCTTGAGGGACATTGTCATTATTGGTGGTTCCTCTCGCATCTGTTAACAACTCTCATCATTGGTTGGTAATCAGGCGATGTTCTTGCATGTTCGACTTCAGCTCACATATTCGCATGCTTGAACTTGTACTTTGTTGGGTCGAGATGGAGCGCAAGACCCTGGATTGTGTTTGTTGTAATCCAGGCTGCGATTGTGGATTATTATCATTATGTACATGACTCACTGATTGGATGGTTGCGACCATACCTGAGTCTATTTATTTGTCCTATCGGATGGTCGCCATACTGGATAATGGCCTGAAGCATACTGCGCTCGGATGGGAGAGGCGGATACCACATATACACTATGTACTTGAGATATCGCTGGGTTTTTCTTCTCGCGTATGCTTCCACTCACAGGAGCCAGCTGGACACGTTCACAAAGCATTTCACCTCTCTCTCTCTCTGCCTCATGTGCTTTAGGGGGCATCTCACACGCAATTTGTCATCGTCTCCTTTTTTAATTCCCATCTCATCCATTGAGGGTCGCTTCTGACACAAGGGTGCTGTCATGCCTTGCAAATACCATCATTTCATCCTTTTCCATGAGGACAACATTTCACATCATTTCGAGTGTAATCCCTAAAACACCCTCGTTTCACTTGCTACTGGTAGGCCCTGCTATACTTTCGCGTTTAATGGGAAATTAACACTGAGCCCGTGCCAATTGGCGCTCTGTCCCAGTGTTGTACCCGCGCCACTCTGTTTATGGAAAGTTTTTTAAAAAAAGAGGCGAAGTTTCGATTACAACAACTTCGTGGATGAGTCATCAGGAGTGGTTTCGCCTGAATAACCACGGCCTTCCTCCTTTGGCCTCTTGTTTTTACCTTATGGGGAACCTCCCAAAGAATAAGGCCTCCCTTCCACTATTGTAGGGATCCCAACCTCCTCCTCTCCTCTATAAATAGTTTCATCCACTGGCGAAGGCACAAAGGTAGCTAGTCCGGAAGTGCCTAAGCTTGGAATTTTAAATTCAAGAGCTCTCAGGTTGGGAGCCCTCCTTTTCCTTTTTTTTAAGGCTGTTCTGCATAGAGTATCATTCGCTGAGACTCAGGAGAGATTTGCTCCTTTCTCATGCTTTGCGAGACGTGGACCGGAGACCCGTCCGACAGACCACGCACGTCGAATTACTGGTTGTAATCTTTTCGATTTTTAGGATAAATGAATAGATTACGATTTTGGTTCCCACCTGCTTTCTATTTGAGCATGGGGAGTAATATCCTTTCTGACTGATATTTAGTTACATAAGCCGGATTTTATGCTTGTATCTGTTTGTTTCTTGCACGTGCAGGTATCCATCCACGGAGATCGTAGAGGATCGTGATCTGCCAAGGCTGAGGAACGGGAACGCTCTCTTCTTCAGATCGTAGCATTGGATTCCAGGTAGGCCTCCATCTTTGGTCTTTTCATTCCGTAACTAGGAACTTGCGTCGTAACATTTCGTGATTGTTGCTAGACCCCTGCTGGGCTAGTAGGGATCGCCTCTGTCCGCAAAGGGGATTTACCTCCTCAACAGGGAGCACATCCTCTAGCATAAGACCTCATCTTCTTGCCATATTTGGAAGAGTTCTGGGAACTTCATTAAGTGTTCTAGTGTTGGTGGTCATCCTTAAACCACCTCCTTATGCCAACATTTCAGAGAGCACATTCAACCTAGTGCTGCCATTTTGTATTACAGCTCCCTTCTTGAACTCATACATACCCCTTCGAATTAAGGGGGGGAAAAGTTGGACACCTAATCCTCTAAGGGTTGGTGTGGAAGGCGAAGAGTCAAAATGAGTCCAAGAGACCACTTGGAATGTGAAACAAGGGTCACTCCAATGTATTATATATATGCATCTTTGTGAATAATAAAATAACTCACACTTATCTTATCATCTCTATGTGCATACTTGCCTATGTTTAACAAGCCACAAGCCCTACTTCTATATATTTGTAACCATTTTCTATTCAGAAAATGAGAACAAATGTGGCTTCACCTTCTAGCTAGGTTTTCTCGCTAAAGTGTTTCCTTCCCAGGTTATATCTTGTTTCAATAGTGGTTTTGTGAGTTTTTATTTCATTTTTCTCTAGTTTTCGCATAACTATAATTTGCATGCATATACAATAAATATTGATTTACATATCCAAAAAACTAAAGAGAAATAAGCTATCATAGTGTAGATTTTGAATTTTTAAGTATAATTTATTAGATTTGTTGTGACGAACTATCTAATTGAATAATACGATAGTTTTTGTATCATATTGTTATCAGAGCATGTTTCTTTGGGTATATTAACAAAGTTACCGATCAAACAAGAATTATTACCTCAAAACGAGAACTGTAGCAAAAACTCTAAAAAAACATGAAGAAATAGTTTGAAAATGAATAGTGTTGATTCTACATCACCACTTTTTTTTTTTCGTGGTAGATTTTCAACATTTTTTAAAAGTGACAGTAAAATTCAATAAAAACCAATTTTTGTGTTTAAAAAACACCTTGAAAATGAAAAGTGTTGATGCTGGAATAACATCTATTTTTTGGTAAAATTTTAACATTTTTTAGCTATGAATTTAAAGATAAAATATCATAACTCTGAAAAACTTTAAAATTCCAACAATTTTTAGGTATGACATTAAAAATAAAATATTAGTCTTTGAAAAACTTTAAAATTCCAACAATTTTTAACCATGACATTAAATATAAAATATTTATAACAATTTTCAACTAACATTAAAGATAAAATATCATGACTTAGAAAAAACTTAAAATTTTGACAAATTTTCAACCATGGAATTAAAACCAAATATCATGACTACAAAAAACCTTAAGTTTTTAATATATTTCAACCATGAACAATGCAAACAATCAAACGGGAACCGTACCAAGTACCTATTTTTTTGAGGTAGCAAAAAATCATTCGATTTACACATTTTTTTTGGAGCATATTTTTGACACTTTAAATTTTCTTATATTTCAAGTATGAACATTTTTTTTAAATGTTAATATTTTTTACGCTGATTTTGAATAGTTTTTTTTTTTTTTTAACACTTAATTTTTTTTAATGTAATAAGTGTTTATTTATTTATTTATTAAATCATGTGGATTTGGAAAAAAAAAATGCATCAACATTTTTTTAGGGCGTATTTTTGACAGTTACATTTTCTTATGTCCTAAGTATGCTCAAAGTTTTTTAAGTGTTGATTATTTAATCATTTTTCAAGTTGTCTAATTCATGGACAAAAAAATTAAAAACATTCAGAAAGAAAAAAAAGAAAAAGAAAAAGAAAATAAAATAATAATAAGAAGTAAATACAAATATATATTACAACATATCAAAATTAAAAAAAAAAAAAAAACTTGGCAAAAAAATAA
This sequence comes from Pinus albicaulis, assembly GCA_034641835.2. Lineage (NCBI taxonomy): Eukaryota > Viridiplantae > Streptophyta > Pinopsida > Pinales > Pinaceae > Pinus > Pinus albicaulis. The sequence continues at coordinate 997,461,147 of CM076581.1, forward strand.
ATATAAAATAATATATTAAAAAATACAAAAACAATTAAATCGAACATATTAAAAAAAATAAAAATAAAAATAAAAAAATAAATGATTAAAATTTAAAAAAATATAGGTTAAAAAAAATAAAAGAAAATATTAGAAAAAACATTATTTAAAAAAAAAAATTAACCCAAAAACAAATATTAAAAAAGAAGAATAAGATATTAGATAATTTAAATAAAAATAAATAAAAAACACAAAAAATAATAATTAAATATATATATAAAATAAAAATAATAATAATAATAATTGCCTTGCCAAACGAGCGTAGGGGTGGAGGTTCGATTCTGAGGATTGACCCTCTACCCCCTAGGCCTATTGGGTCGTCGAGGTGGAGGGTAGGTAGCTCCATGCATCTCCTTTCCCCTCCACCTCTGTGACCCAACAAGCCCAAAAGGATAGAGTCTGATTCCGAGAATCAACTTCCACCTCTTTAGGCTCGTTGGATATATATATATATATATATATATATATATATATATATATATATATATAATTGTTCTCACTTTGCTTTTTTATTTTTTCAAATTATGTATCTTTTCAAAATGGTTTTTTGTATTTTTAATATATTTTTTAAACTTTTTATTATTATTTATCATTTTTTTTTTCTTTTTTACAATTTTATATTTTTTCATCATATTTTATATATACTTTGTATTTGTCTTTCTTTTTTTGGCTATGTTTTTAATTTGTTTATATATATATATATATATATTTTGTTATTATCTTTTTAAATTTTTTATTTGTTTTAGTTTATATTTTTGCAATATTTTTTTGTCATGTTTTTATTTTTATTTTTATGTTTTTATTTTTATTTTTCAATTGTATTTATTTATTTATATATTTACTTGTTATTTTGTTTTATTTTATTTTTTTCTTGTAGGGTTTATGTCTATTTTCGACTAGCAACTTGATCCCATTATGTGTCAATTTGATAGTTGATTTTAAAGTTTTTGTTATAATGGATCGAGCTCGACCCCGCAATATGTCAATTCCATGGTTGGTCTTTAAGCTTTCATTACCATGGGCGAGTTCACCTATATTGTGTGTCAATTTGATGGTTGATTTTTAATTTTTTGTTGGAATGTGTCAAGTTTTCTTAGGCTAAATTTTTAAGTTTGTTATACTTTTAGCATAAAAAAAATACTCTTGGTATAATGACTCTTTCATTCACGTATTCATTTTTTTTTTTAAATTAGTCATAGAAAATTTTCATAATGTAATGGTTGAAATATGTTGAAAACTTAAGGTTTTCTATAGTCATGATCTTTGGTTTTAATTCCATGGTTGAAAAATTGTCAAAATTTTAAGGGTTTTTTGAGTCATGATATTTTATGTTTATCACTATGGCTAAAAATTGTTGGAATTTTAAGGCATTTTTGAGACGTGATGTTTTATCTTTAATGTCATGCATGAAAATCATTGGAATTTTAAGGTTTTTCAGAGTCGTGATATTTTATCCTTAACACCGTTGTTAAAAATTATTGAAAATTTACTTCGAAAAAAAAGGCATTTCAACATCAACACTTTTTGTTTTCACGGTGTTTTTTGCACACAAAAAATAATTTTTATTTGCTTTTACTGCCATTTAAAAAAAATTGTTTGAAATTTTCCCCCAAAAAATAAAAAAGTTATTCCAGCATCAACATTTTTCATTTTCGGATTATTTTTCATGTTTCTTTGGGGTTTTGTGGCTCGAGTTCTCGTTTTGAGTTTACACTTTAAAAATGAAGCCTTGAATGAAAGAGTCATTATACCAAGAGTAATTTCCTTTTTAAATGCTAAAAGTATATAGCTATTTTAAAATCTTAACATAATACAACTTGGCAAAATTGTGATGGAAATTTAAAAATCAACCATCAAATTGACATGCAGTGTAGGAAAAATCGACCTATTGCAATGAAATCTTAAAAATCAACCATGAAATTGATACACCCTGGGGAAAACTTGATCCATTAAAACGAAAACTTTAAAACAAACTATCTAATTGACACATAATGGGGTCATGTTGCTAGTCGATGATCGACACCGACCCTACAAATACTAATAATAAAAAATAATATTAAATAATTAATAGATAAATAAATGAAAATGAAAAATACAAATCAAAACAAAAAATAAAAGATTGAAAAAAAAAGAAGTAAAACTAAAAAAGCAAACAGAAAGTTAAAAAAAAATAACTAAAAAATAAAAAAATATCTAAAAACATAAAAAATTAAAAAGATAAAAAATGACAAAAAATAAATAAATCAAACATAAAAATATATATATATAAAATATCTTCCGAAGAAATCACAACGTAGTTTTGAGGGTCTACTTCAAACAACTGACTATAGTTTATCATCAAAGAGATATATATATATATATAACATAAAATTTGTTGAAAAAAAACAAATTAACTAAAAAGAAAAAAATGATTTCCCAAAAAAAGGAAAAAAAAACATTAAAAAAAAAATAAAACAATAAAAATAAATAAATAAATTAACAAATCAAATAAAAATTTTAAACAAAAATTAAAATTAAAAAAAGATAAGGTTTTGTTTTTGTTTTTGTTTTTGTTTTTTTGTTTTTTTTTCTCTCTCTCTCTCTCTCTGAAAGTTTTATATTTTATATTTTTTTTTCTCAATATTTATTTATTTTTAATATTCATTTTGATTTTTTTTATTTTTTTTTAATTTATTCCTTTTTCAATTTTTTTTTGTTTGTGTTTTTTTCGAGTTGTATTTTTAATTTTTTTGTAAATTTTTATTGTATTTTTTTTTAATTGTAAGTTTTATTTTTTTTCAAGTATTTCTTTTTTGTTATTTTTACTTAAAATTTTACCTCATTCTTTCTTTTTTTTTTGCTATTTTTCCAATTTTTTTTGTTCAATTTTCTACAAAAACATTTGATTTAACATGTCATTTTTAGTGAAAAAGTCTTAAAATACGTATTTTTCAACTATATCTATATGTAAAATGTGTATTTTTTATCGAGTGTTCAAAATTATTATTTTTTGGTAAATTAGTAACATTTTTTAGCAATGACTTTAAAGAGAAAATATCATTACTTTGGAAAATTTTAAAATTCCAACAATTTTAAGGCATGACATTAAAGATAAAATACCATATCTTTGAAAAACCTTAAAATTCCAATAATTTTTAACCATAACATTAAAGGTAAAATATTTATATTATTTTCAACCATATCATTAAAGATAAACTAGCAATTGCACCGGGGGTGCAAGGGAACGCTGGATGGAGGAGATACCCTGATTATACTGAAGAAGATATATATATATATATATATATATATATATATATAAGTAAATTTGTCTTTAATGAAAACAGAAACCTGCCAGTATTACCAAAACCCAGAAATCTTATCTGACGCGCTTAAATTTCATCTGGAAATAAATAGAAAGAGGCAAAATGCATGAAACCCTCGAATCCCAAAACCCAGAAACTGAATTCATGCAAAGATGAATCAATCGTACGCTACTGCTGGCGTCTCCACATTATACATGTCATTTTGAGGTTGTGTGGCCCTGAAAGGTCCGGAATGGGGCCTGTGAGTGCATTTCCTGTAAGGCTAATAAGACGGAGCTGGCCGAGTTGATTAAGAGTATTCTCTGCAGCCTTCAGATTTAGTTTGGAATAAATAATGGGTTACTGAAAAAGGCACAAAAGCACGAGGATTCGCTTAAAAATTTGACGTCATAAATAAATTATACTCCCCTGAGTATGTATCCTCGGCTCTGGTTTAAATCCCGAGGACTGCTTGGATAGCAAGGCGTGCACTGTGATGAAGAAATAAAGGAGTGCCGCTTCCATTTATGTAGCAGATTTAGGATTTGTGTTGAGGAGGGGCTCCTCATCTATCTGTGTATTTTATTTGATGAAATATGGCTATATGTTAAGCTCCACAATGGCGTGTATTTTATTTGATGAAATATGGCTATACGTTAAGCTCCACAATGGCGGGCAGGGGGCCAGAAAGGCCTCCGAGGCATTTGTAGATGAAGCTTTTGTTTGGAATGAAAAACACACACAGACTCATGGTGGGTAGAAACCACACAGCCGCTAGATTTTGCACACGATAGATCCTGTCTCCGCTCCCCCACAGGTAAATCTCCTTTTCTTTCCTTTGCTCGATCTTTATTTTTTAGCAAATGACCGCAACGTTTCCCACGCAGAAACGATCTGAGTTTGAAAAATCTCAAATCCTAGACGTGTTTTCAAAGGAAAAGAAATCTGACATCCTGAGTGATGAAAAATGGAAAAATAAGGCCAGAGTTCGCTAGGTCTGTCCATTCTTCCACTGCCTTAGTTCTAGATCTGATCACACCAGAGGCGCGTTGGCCGCAAAACTGATAAAGCTAGAGCTTCTGTACGGCTCGATGGGGAAGAGGATCGTAGTCTGGACAATTTTCTTTGTAATGGCCCTGGCCGCAATGCCAGTTCTTTACGTTGTCCAAGATCCCTCGCCATGTGACCTCTCGGACTTTCCGGATGACTGCATCATTTATTTCGGGGGCGACAAAAAATTGTCATTCCGGACGATCTCATTTCTTTCTTTCTCAAACTCCAGAATCTTTCAGAAGCTTAGCGGGCTGCAGAAAGGGTGTGAAACATGGCAAAATTTGATTAGTGCGAAGGGAAGTACAGTATTTCTCCTATTGGCTGGGGTGAACAGTGTTTGTTCACCCCAAGCCCGCAAAGAAAATGCCTCCGGCATAAAAATAACAAAATTATAAAATTTTAACACAGGTATAATAGCTTTTCGCAATAGATCATGCCAACTTACACGAATTCAATGACGATAGCCTCCATACTCATCAACTTTAGTGGCAACTTTAAAAGTAAGCATGACAAAGATATCTCACCCCAACATGTTCTTTCGACCGAATATTTTATACAGTGTGCGGGCCAGTTCATCACATACTGTCACTTTTCCTTCTAAAAATCACCAAGCAATTCCATCGCAGACTGTATCAGAGACGAGATGGAGAGGCGATGCCTACTCACACCTACACTACCAGAGAATGTACTATAACTCTCCATTTCTGACGTCGTCTCCATAACTCCCTCCAAAGTCTCCTTCAACTCTTCTCTCATTTCCATGGTCAAACTGCTTAATACAACAACCTTGTCTATCTCCATAACACTGATCAGAAGCTCAATGCTAAATCGTCTAATACTCGGAACCTCGTTCGACGGTCGTGGGCACTTCGTGATAACCTTTACAAGTTCTGAAATCAACGATTTTTTTGTTACACCGCTTGATTCTTTGAACACATGATCGAATTCAAATCTGGTTATAAACTTGAAGATCTGCGCAGCAAGTCCTATTGTTGCTTCCTGATGCTCGCTTCGTTGCTCCACAAAATTCAAAACCTGGTATAAAATATCACAAGAAATTAATCAATTGGATGAAATATTTGTGAGATCAAATTGTGAACTCACAAGACTGTATTTTTAAAACGAAATACTATTAATTGAATAAACTCCACCTGTGCTACTGTTGCACTGATTTCCCTCAAGTCAACATAATCTGCCTCTGCATATGCGCACAGATTCTGAAGAATTCTGGCTACATGAAAGCCCTGAATTGGGTCGTCTAGCACAGAGGTCAGTCTCGTAATCAAATTTGGGTGATCGCGTAGCTTAATGCTCATCATTCTTCGCCAGTTTTGTTTGTGCTCGAGTGAAATCAGAGCCAGGGCTTCTCCTGCCTTGGTCATGAGGTCCTTTGTTTCATCCTCGCCTGATCCACTTATTATATTATTATTAATCCTCTCCATGAAAACCACACAGAATAGACTACGGAAAACTCCCCCAATGCCGTCGATGATCTCTCGGCCCTCTTCTTCGAGAGCCAGACTCGTCAATATGTTGATGGCGAGGATTTGCAGACGATGCGTCGTTACTTCTCTGTAATGAATAACATCCCTTAGATTGCTTGCGGCGAAGACTATCTCCGACAGTCCGGGAGGACGAATAACCGACACTCCGTAGACCGATGACAATTTTTTATTGGTTAAACGAATAACCAAATGTAAAATTCTAATTGGCTAGAAGGGAGATAGAAAAATCTTCTTATTGGCTTTTTATTTAAAATTTAGATTTATTTTTTAATTTTTTTATAGAATTTATTAAATATTTTATAATATATTTAGCATTTTTATTAAATTTAGTTGCGAAACATCAATAATGGAAAGTAAAATCGAAATTATTTACTATAAATTTAAAGTTCCAAATTAATTAAATTTAATAAATTGTTGTTACACTATACCATAGTATGCCTTTATTCAATTTATATTTTAAAAAAATCTGAACTCATTAAAAATTAAAAAATCTTATTAAAATTATAATTATTATTAACTAAATGTAAAAAAATTTAAAAAAATTATATACATATAACATATGTTCCATTTCCAAACAAAAAAGTCACACACCCAATTCATTTCCCGCGACTTCCATGATTCTCATCATCAAATAAAACCAGAACTGAATTCCAACCCTGGAGCTGTCTGCTCGTCTACCTCAATTGCTTGTCCGTCCGTCTATCGATCTGTGAGTCTGGTCTTACCCTTCCAATGGCCGCACCAATGATGGCGGTGGACGTGATGTTGGCGATCCATGAGAAGAAAACGGTTTCGATCGATTTGTACAGGCCCTTGAGGCAGTACATCGTCATCCACTACTCTGAGTGTGAGGCGCAGAACATGGAAGACGACCTCGAGACTGTGAAACAGATGTGCAACGATGTGGAGAAGCCCTTGGACTCGCTGGAATCTCGTCGCGATCTCTTGCAGAATTACTACAAGGCCCTGTGCGTCATGGAATCGAGGTTTCCATCTCCAGTGGAGAAGCCCTTGGACTCGTTGGAATCCCGTACACGTGGCGAAATCTAATTGGTTCCATGCGCGATAGGAAAAGCTTTCTCATTGGCTGGGGTGAACAGTGTTTGCTCACCCCAAGCCTGCAAAGAAAACCCCTCCAGCGTAAATATCATGACTTAGAAAAACCTTAAAAATTTGACAAAGTTTCAACCATGGAATTAAAACCAAATATTATTATAACAAAAAAACTTTAAGTTTTCAATATATTTCAACCATGAACAATGTAAACTATCAAACGAGAACTGTACTGAGTACCCATTTTTTTGGGATAGCAAAAATTATTCGATTTTGAGAAGTGTTGATTCAGAATACACATTTTCTTTTGGATCATATTATTGACACTTTAAATTTTCTTGTGTGTCGAGTATGAACATTTTTTTTTAAATGTTAATGAATTTCATGCTAATTTCGAAAAGTGTGGATGAGACATCAACCTTTTTTTTAGAGGTTACTTTTGACACTTCAAATTTTCTAATATATTTTGTGTGGATAAATTTTTAAAATTTTTGGTGATTTTCATGTGGATTATGAAAAGCATGCATGAACATTTTTTTTAAGTCATATTTTTTACACTTTAAATTTTCATATGTTCTAAGTATGCACATTTGTTTTAAATGTTGATTATTTAAAAAAAATTCAAGTTATCTAATTTTCGGACAAAAAATATTAAAAAACATTAGAGCATTGAGAAAAAAAAAACACAAAGAATAAAATAATAATAATAATAAGTAAATAAAATATGTATTACAACATATCAAAATTAAAAAACACTGCTAAAAAATAAATATAAAATAATATATATAAAAAAAAAGACAAAAAAAATTAAATCGAACATAGAAATGTTAAAAAAAAATAAAATTAATTTATAAATGATAATTTGAAAAAAAAAATAGCACGACATATTGTAAAATTGCATTTACAACTATTGAGAAAGGGTTGAAACTTTTTGCCAACAATGGTTGAAAGGTAGTCAATCAATCAGTTGATAAGAAACTAGTGGGAAGTTTGATTTATCTTACTGCCACTGGACTTGATTTGAGTTAAGAAGTCTATATATTTTCTTATTTATGCAACCTCAAAAAATGAAACAATAGACAACAATAAAGAGAGTGCTACGGTATGTAAAGGAAACAATGGACTTTGACATTCTATCTGGGAAAAAGAAATAGCCTTTAACTGTGTGGTTATTTATATTTAGATTAGGCATGTTCTGTGTAAAGGAAACAATGGACTTTGACATTCTATCTGGGAAAAAGTAATGGCCTTTAGCTGTGTGGTTATTTATATTTAGATTAGGCATGTTCTGTGTATGACCAGAAGTCTACAACAACGTATGTTTACTTTTTCTTCAAATGTAAAATATAAAGCAGCAATGAAAAAGACATGTAAAACTGATTTTCATATGAAAATGCTTGTATATTTGCAAATTAATCAGAGTAAGCTCATGGTATTTTTTGTAATAACTAGGAAGCTCCCAAAGCTGGCAATGAACCTCATCTTCCATGAACAAATGTCATTTCATTTAATTACTTGTAGAAGATGGAGATGTTGAGATGAAATATTGCCCAACAGTCAACTAAGAGTCAAAATGTAGGCATTCTCAACAATTCTCTTGTCTTGGATAAATTTGTGAAATTTGGAGACACACTTGGTTATAATGACCATTTAGACTATAGAGTTAGGCATATTAGTAAAGTCACTTTTTTGACTTTTTGTGTTATATTAGTGACTTAAAAATACTTTTAAATCTTTTAAGGGTTTATGCACTTAGGGTTTATGTCATTCCTTTATAAGGATATGTGCTTTCTTTGTGTGTTCAGTTTTCGTAATAATCCAGCAGTTGTATACTCTGATTTTGTTACATGGATGTTTGTTTGTTACCTCCGTTTGAGTTACGCTAGACTACAGTCAATTTAGTAGTGACAGAAAGCAAGTGTATTGTATTAGTTCTCTTTACATTGTCATTTCTAATTTGTAAGCTAAGTTTCCAGATCTGTCAAGCCCAGGGGTTGGATTCATGATTCCAAAATCAGATATGGATCCGGTTATGGATCTTGTTATTTATTTATCATTTTATTTTTTCGTAAGTTTTTAATCTTTAATCCACGTGGTTAAAGATTAAGCCTGCTTCAAGATGGAAATGACAAGTTTAATCTTTTTTCTATTTTTTAGTTTAGTGATGTAGTACGAAAATATAAAACTCCTGTGAGCTTTCGTTGTCCCTGCAAATTCTCTAGTTATTGGATGGTGTTTTTCGATACCTTGCTCAGAAAACTTACATCATAGCTTTGGCATGAACTTTTAAAGTAAGTTTGAAATTCTTCGTCTGGAAAAGGATTTTGAATTTTCAAACAGTTTGTGGACTATTATAAACTTTAATGCATCCGCTCTTAAATATTAAAGTTAATTAATATTTAACTTCGAAGCATATTAAAGGTAAAGCTAATTGGTAAATCATGTTTAATATATCTTTTAGTAAGTTCTGAAATATATTAAAGGGAAAATGAATTAATGTTTAACATCAAAACATATTAAATGTAAAGTTTATATATATAGATATATTTTGGTTAAATATTACAATTTTTTTTTACTTGATGTTTTGATGTTTCACTGTCACATAGGATCTTATTTTTTCAAAAAGTTGACATATCGAGATTGGATCTAAATTTGCATCTTGGTAACTTAGTTTGTAAATGCTCCCAATATTTGTTTCTATAGATTTTTTGGTGCAGTATAAATGTGGCTTTTTAGGAATTTGTCTCTTCTCAGATGTATCGGTTATGGTAAGGGTCGTGTCGTTCCAATGATGGACATTACTTATGGTAAATCTTATGTATCTTCATTGCGTGTGTTGTATATTCTCTTCTTTTTAGCAACCTATTATTAAAATGTCAAGAAGTTCACAACTAAGGTAATTTCAAAAGAAAATTAGGTGTTTGTGAAAAAGGAAGAGTTGTCTTTAGATGCAATCAAGTAGTATGTAGTGAAATGTCTATATGAACCTGCTATAGTAAAGGTTTTAAAGGACAAAATTTTCCCACTGGTTGAAAAACTTGGGCAGTCAATAACCTTTGTCCGCACCAGAGAGAATGCAAGTATGCTGCATAACAATTTAGAAGCATAGGGTTACAAGTGAACTTTTATTCAAGGTGGACTTAAGTTAGAGGATAGGGATCATGTAATTAAGGAATTCAGAACATGACTGCCAAAGATTCTTATGTCAACTGATGTGCTTGCACGAGGTTTTGATCAAGCACACGTTTTCTTTCCACGTTTTCTTTGTACTTAATGTTGTATGCTTCTCGTTTAGAGGATTTCTTTGTTGAAGCATATTTTACTATATGCCTTAGTATTTTATGACATCTTGTAATAGTTAAGAAGTCGATAAAAGGAATCTTATGGTACGTAACCCTAGTTGTGATTTTTGATCTCCCTATTAAACATTCTCCTCCATTTGACCCTGACTATGAAGTATACTTGCATTGAATTGGTTGAAGTGGGCATTTTGGTCGCAAGGGTGCGTTTCTCCTGTCTCAAACGCACACAATGCCTTACTTTATTCTTACATAGACACCTACAATTTGAGACAATGACATTTACTTTTATCCAAAATCTATAATGGGCTACTTATTTTTTTGTTTTACAGGAGAAACTTTTAATTTCATTTGCATTGATCGAGATGAGAGAACAATGAGCAAGATAGAAATATATTTTCAGCGATAGGTGCCTGAGGTAAGTTAGTAGCACCCTGATTGTTGAAATTCAACAAGAAAATGAGTGTCTAATTTATTTTTCCCTTAAATAAATTGGACAGTAAATTGTAATTTCATCTCATAACAACTTGTATCAATTAACTAAGTCAGAAATACTAAGTTAGCTCAAGAATTTTAAGCTGAGGGTCAAAGGTGAGGCATGTAGAGTGATTCTATTATTTTGGGGGTCTAGTTGCAGTTAATGCACTAGTGTGGTGTGAGTGTAATCAATTTACTCAAATTAATTAAGTTAATTAAGTTATAGGGATCTCTCTATAGGATTTAGATTTTTTTATATTGAGATATTAGGCTAGTTATGAAAGTTCATTATTTGTTGAATGATTTTGAATTGTTTGGTTGATTTATGTCTTAAATTACCATTGGGCTATGGAGTTTATTACTTAAAACATGGCCATTATTTCAGCTTTTACAGATAGGTTTAATAGGTCAAGGTAGCCAAACTAATTGGATTATGTAATTTAAATGAAGTGAATAAGAAGAAATGTAGGAATTTCCATTAAGTAAAGAGAAATTAAGAATTATTTTACTTAACTTCAGTTTGAAAACATTGAAATTACTCAAATTCGGAACCAGAGTGTGCCTTAAAACAAATTATGTTCTTAATTTTCTATTGAATATTTTAGACTATGAAAACACATAGAAATGGTACACAAGAAAAGTAAACACATTTACTAAGATAGATGCACTTCACCAATAGTTTGACACAAGAATCCTGTGAAAGAGATTTTTGTATTACTGAAAAGTCCTCTGAAACTTGAAACATAGATTATAATAGCTTTCTTAGATACAAAAATCAACCCTTCTTACTTCGAAATGAAAAGTATTTATAAGTTTATTACAAAATATCCTGATATAGCAAATCAGGATGAAATTCATGAATCTCTAAAAACTAATTACATCTCTTATTACAAAAATATAGGAAAATTTGAACTCCCTGGATTGTTGGCACTACTTTTGTGGAAAATGTTGTTGATGTGGCCCTCAACATCTACTGTGTTGTTTGTCCTGCTGCTGAAAATAAAATCCATTTTTTAATTAAGTAAATCGCATAAATTTTCCCACCTGTCTTCACTTGGGTTGAATAGCTTGATTAACATTCTGTAAATTTCATCTACCTCTGTATACTTGGAAAAAGTGGGCTTAGTAATAAAAATATGTTTGATTTCATGTTGGATATCAAACTCTAGTGTCTCTAGGAAGGCTTTCCATGTGATACTTCCATGTATCCCTGCAAATTTTGAATTGTCTTTGGCAATGGCCGTTAATTTTTGGCTATAATCAGGTAGATTAATTAATTTATAATTTAGTACCAACAAACCTAGAAGTCCATTTTTATTGAGCACCTCAAATTTGGTAAAGAATATTTGGACACCAATCTCCAGGACTTGACATTTATCCTCCAACTACAACATGAGATTATTCTCAATTAATACTTTCTTGAATTCTAGTATAGTCTCGGTTTTGTCTTCAATTTCTAATTATTATAACTCCTGCCTATTTTTGGAGTTTAGAAATTTGATGCGATTTGTGGCTTCCATTGATTTTTCTTCCATATTTTTCTGATTTGTTCAATGACTTCTGTAGATTTCTGGATTAGCTCATTCTGCTCGAAAATGATATGTATTGATAGCCAGATCTCAGTCATGGAGTTATTGATGTCTATCCATATATTTTCCTTAGCTTGGGCTAAGGTATGAGCAATGGAAGTTTCTTCTCCTAACTGTTGTATCCTTTGAGTAAGTATGTGAGATTTCTATAGTTCAGCCATATGAGAGTTCTCAATCCTTGATTTCAGTTTTGTAGGGCCTTTATCTGCTCCTGTAACTTTCATATTTCCTCCCCTTGTATAGACATGTTTTCCATAGCTTTTACCAGCTTACCAGAGGCATCTAAAGTTTGTGCAAGAGGTTTTGTTGATGTAGAAACCTCTAGTGTTGTTGATGTAGCCATTCCAGTTTGTCCTATCACTGTAAGGGGTATTTCATCAAGTGGGAATATAGCTAGTTATGTAGTCTGTTCTTTTTCTTTGATTAGCTTGTCCATTTCTATTTCCATGTTCCTGATCTGTGCATTTTACTCCATAATCAACCTGAGAATATCTTCTTTTTTCCTTTCTGTCTCACCCATCTCTTTAGTTTGTGAGTCCTCAATTGCTGACAATTTTAGTTTTTTTCTGAGTGTTGCTATGTCAACATTATTCTTTTTAATTATGGCTTCTACTTCCTTAAGATTACTTGGGTCATATCCATTTTTTATGACCAAGTCCTCCAAGGATTCTATCTTGTTATCCTTTGCTAAAGAAGAAATATTTTCAATTTTCAATTGGGACTGCACTAGTGAGAGATACCTACAATTTAGAATTTGTCATTGCAGTGTTTGTTAGTGTAGAGTGTATCAATTCCCTTGTCTGCCTGTGGATATCCATATGATCAATAGGATGAATATCTTTGACGTCAAACCCAAATGTAGTTTTCTTACAATTAGTTGTTGATTTAGGTTAGGGGACATGTGCCTGGAAGAATTCCATCTGCATTCTTCCTTTCTCGGTGTTGAAGGCTGACAAGAACCTGTGCTGCGTTGTAGTGGTCTGTTTCCAAAATTGAGCATAAGTGTTGATTTTAAGAAGCTCGTTATTTTTCTTTATCTCCTTATATTTATAAAAATACTTGTTATGTTTGTCCCTGAATTAGTTCTGATGTTTGAGCAGTATCTCGATGATTTTGTGAAACTGAAGATGTTGGAGATCCTGTAAAAATTGTATCTAACTTTGCTGAAGTATGTGGACCTTTTGGTACTATGGTAGCTTTCCCTTCCCCCTCTTTCAAAAAATTTGTTTTAGGATTTCTCTTTGTTTTCTTTCTGTAGATCTTAATTATTTGGTTGAAACCTCTGTGACTGTAGGAGAGTCTTCTTCCCTTGGCCTTTTCTCCACTTTTTCTTGTCATGTGGGAGTCTATGAAGTAGCTGTAGATAGAACCTGCTCCTCTGCTTCTTGTAAGGTACTTTCTTCCCACTTTGCTTGGCTCATATATTTTTCAATTTAAATCCTTTGAGTGTGAACATATGGAGTGGTTTTATGTTCCACTCTTAGTTTGGAAATCATACCAACTAGGTCATATGACCAAGTAAAACTCAATGGGAACTTCATCTGCTTTAGAAAGGTATCTGCTTCTTCATCTTTTGTCCTACTATTGCAAATAAAAGGTCATATTCGGGTCTTCATTTGAATTGTGATTTCTTCTTGGTCGAGACAAAATGGACTTCATACGAGTTTATCATTTCTCGGTTATATTCCAATGAGAAAATCCTCATTGGGACATATCTAGGCAGCTTGTAGGGTGGCAAGTCACACCCATATACTCTTATTTCAGTATAATTTTGGTACAAGTACCATTAACCTATCTTGACTAGTTCACTGAGGTGGAGAATCTTCTGAATTTCAGCACTGGCCCTAGGTTCTGTATCACTATTCAACAAACATACAGCTGGATGGACAAATTGATCAATGAAGTCTTTGAAGTTTTATTCCTCTGAATTTATTCTCACTAAAGAAGTCCAAAAAATAACTGATTGTGGATTTCCCTGTTCATTCAAATTCTGCACTGCAAATGGAAACTCGTATGCTTAATAAAATAAAAACATATAAACCAAATTGGAGGCATACTTGAACATTCCTCCAGTTTGAAGCTTAAGGAATTGTTCATGAATATTGTCAATAAGGAACTGGCTGAAATTGAAGATTACAAAGGGATTTTCTTCAGTGGAAAAAATGGATAGAAAACCTAAAATAGGTTAATCTACCCATTCATCTGAATGGTATCCTAGTAAACAAGAGAGTAATGAAATGATCTGATTAGCTTTGTTTAGAAAAATAGAGGAGGGATGTGGTGGATTATTTTTTGGTAGTTGGGCATCTTCAGGGAGGAATATTTCAAAAATTTTGGCTCTTTGAGAGAAGGTTAGTTTCTAATAGAGTTCTACTAAGGCTTCTACTGAAAAAGGAGTGGTGGAGTCATTCTGAGGAATCTGGAGCATTTGGTCAATGGCCTGAGGGGTAATTGTAAATAGAATTTCACCATTGTGGGCTACAATGGTTCTCTAGCTTGGTAAATATCTGGCTTGGCATTTAAGAACAAATTCAAGTAAATGATAAGTTTGGGGAAACATGTACAGGGGCATATTAGATTACCAGAGCCCAATTTCATCGCTTTTTTCATGTAAATTGTCTTTGAGCCAGTTGTGTAGCTCGAATAAATCGAACTCACACTTCGGCACTGGGATTTTGTAATCTTGGTCTGCCAAAGGGATGTGATGAAGGTCAATTGGTGGGGGGATCACAGGATTGTATGAATTGTTAATGTTTTTACCCTTTGGAGCCATGTCGGGAAATTTTAATAACAGGAAAAAGGCTTAGCAGTTGTGTGATTTACCCGGGAAAGGTTGGTTTATGATGTTCTTGATGGTGTCGTTGATCGCACAGTGGCACCTTGGATCTCTAATCAGTGTCTGGACAATTTGGTTCACAAGATGGAATTTAGAGACTAGAGTGGACAATTTGGCAGGATCAGATGCAGAAGAACAGTGTCATGGGTAAGGATGATGGGATTTTATAATTATGGGAAAATTCTGTTGGAGGTGCGGGACCGTTAGGAAGGTTTAACTGTAATGGAGGAAAATTAAATGTAAAACAGATAAGCAGAACTAATGGACATGTGTCATAGAGGAATAGGGAGTGTAAATACGAGGGATCATTGGCGGGAAAGGAGGGTGGTTAGGCAATTTTCGGAGGGGGGTGGGGAGTGGGGTGGGGTGGTGGGGGGGGGGGGGTGGTGGTTGGTATACAGTATTGAGCAAGGGGGGTGCAAAAAGATCAACGCATGACCCGTAGCATGGGGCCGGAGGGAGTGAAACCACTTTTCAGACCCCCCCTCCGTCGATAGAGGTAGGAAGGGCAGGGGTGGATGAAAATCATTCCCAACTGTTGATCCGGGCAGGGATTGCACCAACCATTGGATTGCACTCATTGGTTAACACCATGCGAAAAGGTGTTTTGCCATTTTCCTCACTTTATAATAAGAGCACAAAACTTAAGATAAAGCATTATATTGCTTAAAACATAAAATTAAAACATTTACATGCTTTACCCTCTATTTTTTTCAAAATCAAGCCTTATTTTTACCAATTAAGGGTGCATTTAAATATGCAGACCCATCCTAATTTTCTTGAAGTAAAGATTATCCTAATCTATATTCTAATTTACTAATTTAACTGATTAATCTAGCTTAAACAATTGGACTAATTTCTTCACCTACCTACCTAATTTTAACCAAGTTTAAACATGTTGAACTGTTCTCTAATCTAAAGAAATAAATTCAAATGTGTTTGATCATGATTATACTATATGATTCAAATCAGGATCTTTGATTGTGGCATTTAAACAAGATGCACACAAAATCCTAATTTATTTTGCATTGCAAAAATTGTTTTTCTTTCTAGTGGCATTTGAACTTGCTCACTTTTACACTCGTTTTCTTTTGACAGGGTCATTTTCATCATTTTTTTTATTCTTTTATTCTATTTTTCTTTTCTATACCCTCTTTTCATATATATATATATATATTGGAAATCATTTGCAGAATGAAATATTATTTACAATTTGAAAGGACTGAAAGAAAATATTCAATCACCATGTGATCCTATGAACTATAGGACCCTAACAAATGCCACATGGGAAGGGGAACACGTGCTCCAACATCTAAGACTAAAGTTGCTAAAGGACAAGCAATTTTGTGTGAGGAGGATTGTAATGTCCCTATCTGCTTAGGAGTCATAAGGGGGGTTGCATAGCCTAATAAGGTTCCCATGGGCCAAGGCGAGAAAAGTAATTAGGGGAACATGAATCACCTCGGAGAAAACATTAAAAAGGATAAATTGATGAAAATAGACAAGGGTCCTAAGATAATGAAAAGTCACTTTAAAAATGTAAAGTGAGAAAACCCACTAAAGTGAATTTATTAAAATAAAAGGGTAAAATGGTGGCAAAAGTGGTGAATGAGTTATAAAGAGGGAAAATGAGGAGATTCTCCTCATTCTAGTTATTTTCTATTTGATAAAAAGGAATTTTTGGAGATCTCTTAAAGAAGCATCTAGGCTTTTCGAAACCCTAAGTTTAGTTGGTCTTGAAACCATACACCCTAGCCAATTTAAGGGCGAGATCACTTAGATTTTTCCATAGTGCTTCTGCAAAGAACACGATTTGAAGAAGATGAGGGAGGTAACAATGTCATTAGTTGATTTTATATTATATTGAGTTTTTCATATATCTTTTACAAATCGAGTTATCAAGTTGAGTATGAGGACGAGTTCCATGAAAAAACAGGTCAAGTTTCTCTTTCTTTAAAAAGTCAAATCCTAGAGTCTGCTGAGGTTGAGTTTGTTGTTATAAGAGCTAAGTTTATTTCATTCTTTATGTTGGTCGAGTTCCTTTCTTGTTGGGTGTGAAGTCGAATTCCCCCCTTCAGTGCTGGTTGTTTTCATTGCTGAGATATATCTTTTGTGGGGTTGTGGCTATAATGATTGATAGATAATGTTTGTGGGTTGAGTAACCCTTTTCCCATTGAAAGATTAGTCTAGTCACTTCAGGGTCATGCTTCACTTGCAAACCTCCTCATTCATGGCTGAGTGTACTTATATAAAGAAGGGGGCTAGGATAATGTTAATAATGGTTCAAGTTGTTCTATTGTGAGTCGCATAAGCTACTACAACTATCAATATTTAAGGACTATTTCTCTTTGTCAGTTGAAACATAATATCATCTAATTTTCTATTTAGACATATCTATGGAATAAACCCTTTGGAGAAGAGTATTATTACGTATTGAAGGTCAAAATTGTGAGTTTATATTGTAGAAATTTGCTGAATAATGATTAATTATCCACCGAGACTATCCTGATCACATATCAATTCGAATTCATATGCAACACATAATCTCTTCCACACAGATCATCACACATGCGGAAATAAAACAAGCGATAGCACATCAAATCATCATACACATTAACATAGTATGTATGGGGAAAGCTTATAGCTGAAAACCCCGCAGCTATTGTGTATATTATAATGGAGAAAACATGTAACAAACTCAGTACAATACTCCT
Organism: Pinus albicaulis; assembly: GCA_034641835.2. Classification (NCBI taxonomy): domain Eukaryota; kingdom Viridiplantae; phylum Streptophyta; class Pinopsida; order Pinales; family Pinaceae; genus Pinus; species Pinus albicaulis. The sequence continues at coordinate 997,478,993 of CM076581.1, forward strand.
CACAAGTACTCAGTACTATCTCATGAAGTTACACACAAACTAGCTTGGTTTTGAACAAGTCACGAGTTCAAAACACATCCACTAATTGCCTGCCTCTATTGCGCAATCATGGCCTGTCTAAATAGAGATCCAAGGTTCGAATCTCCTTGGCTTGACAGTGCAATCATCATGGGCAATTGCCTCCAAGTGTGATGCAAATCTCATGCACAACTGATGTCACAACTGATAGCTGTACTCACCCTTTCATCTACCTCTTTCACTGGTCTCCACTGAACTGTCCATGCACTGTAGTGAGCTGATGTGTTCTTGAGTTGAATAATGAGTTACTAATTAATGAATTAAATAATATTTAATTCACTCCACTCATTACTAGTTGATTAGCTAGTTAAACTAATCTCAACTAGTTCAACTAAGTTAAACCGAACACAATTCCACTAGCTGTCTCATTAACTCCACCAAACTTCTGCCACTGAAGTCCTAACTGAAGTCAACCATGCATGAGCTCACCAAACCCTTAGGAATAGCGTAATTCCTCTGTCGGATGCATGAGCCACTTCTGTAGCTCGAACTGAAGTGCTCCAAGAGAGTAAACTGAAGTTTAGAGTCCAAATATTATTAAGGGTAAATAATATTTGACTTCCCTATTTTTAGGATAGGAAGTCTAAAAATAGACTTCGACCTATAGGTCCAAAAATAGAGGTCCATCTATTTTTACCAACATGACCAATACTCCAAGAATAACATACTGCAACACCTGGACCATGCTCCATATGTCTAAAAATAGACATAGTCTAAAAATAGACTTTGCGCCAGAATTTGCCTGCGGGCCCACTTAGTGAAGGCGACTTCATTTCACTAAGCTCCATCATCTTGCTGCATTTTCAACACTCCCTCTCGGCAAGATATGGATTATCTGCAACCCCTATCCTGCCTCTGTGGAATTCGAACTTGCTCCTGGTGAGCGCCTTCGTCAGGATGTCAGCATCCTGATCCTCCATGGGAACATATGAAAGCATCATGATTCTCCGCTGAACACAATCTCTGATATGATGGTACCTGATGTCGATGTGTTTGGACCTATCATGAAATACTGGATTAGCCGAGAGTTTAATGCAACTCTGGTTATCACAGTAGATCACTGTAGGCTCCAAATGCAACCCGAACAATCCAATGAGGATCTTCCTCATCCAAATAGCCTCGCATGCAGCCAAGCTAGCTGCCATGTACTCGGCCTCTGCTGAACTGAGTGCCACAGATCTCTGCTTCCTACTGTACCAGGAAACTTCTGTCGACCCAATGCTAAAAACTCCTCCGGATGTGCTCTTCCGGTCCGTTGGGCTCCCTACCCAATCTGCATCAGTGAAGCCAGAAAGCTTCGCTCCATCCTCCTGTCTGTACCATAGACCATATCCTGATGTGCCTCTAATATAGCGCAATACATGCTTGCCTGCCTTCCAAAAGAGCTTGGTAGGCTTAACCATAGCTTGCGAAAGCTGGTTAACTGCATAGCATATATCGGGTCGTGTATTGACCGGATACATAAGCGACCCCACCAACTGTCGATAGACAGTGGCATCCACTACCTCCGCTGAAGTAGCATCCTCCTTCCTCCAACCACCAGGAAGAGGAGTGTCAAAAGGCTTGCAGCCTTGCATGTTGAACCTCTCCAGAATCTCCCAGGCATACTTGCCCTGAGAAACAAACAGTCCTCCACTGCGCTGCCAAATCTCCAATCCCAGGAAATAATGAAGGATGCCCAAGTCCTTCATCTCAAACTCTCGTGCAAGATCCTCCTTGCATGAAAGTATCAACTGCTCATCGCCCGTCAAAATCAGATCATCTACATACAGTACGATGATAAACAGCTCCCCCTCCACCACAATCTGGTACAGGTTAGGATCCGCCTCACTCTTGGAGAATCCAAGCCCGGTGAAGTAGCTCTCTATGCGAGTGTACCAAGCACAAGGTGCTTGCTTCAGCCCGTACAGTGCTCTCTTGAGTCGGCACACATGCAACTCACTGCTGAAGATCTCGAAACCTTCAGGCTGCTCTGTGTACACCTCCTCCTCAATGACTCCATTGAGGAACACAATCTTCACATCCATCTGATGGATGTGCCACCCCATCTGCGCTGAGAGAGCAAGGATCGTCCGTATGGAAGAGTACCTTGCGACAGGTGCAAAAGTCTCCACATAATCGATCCCCTCGATCTGTGAGAAGCCACGGGCAACAAATCTCGCCTTGTACTTCTCCACACTCCCGTCAGCCGCCTGCTTCACTTTGTAGATCCATCGCGAACCCACCACTGATTTCCCCTCCGGTCTTGGGACAATCTCCCATGCACTGTTTCTGACGATCGAATCATATTTTTCGATCATGGCATCTACCCATGCGGGTTCCTCCACAGCTTCCTCAAAAGAGGATGGCTCCGTCACAACACATTGACTCACAAGAGCCATGTATCCAGTGTACCGATCCGGTGACTGCCTCTGTCTGCGCTGTGTTGTAGGTGGTCCTACAACCTTCTCTTTATCTCGAGCCAGTCGCTCAGCTTCTGTAGTGCGCATGCGCCCTCTGATGGTTGGGGCTGCATGGGTGGTTTCTTTCACCTCCTAAACTTTCTCTTGTGGCTGATCCACATCCAGAAGCTCCTCCTTTGGAACTAACAGCTCCTCATCTGCATGCAAGTGTAGCTCCCTCTCAAGCGAACACTGCATGGCTTTCTCCTCCTGAAATTTTATATCCCGTCGCACAAAAGTCTTGCGACTGTCTGACAAATACACCCGATAGTTGTGAGGTGTATCAGTGTACCCCACAAATATTCCAACCTCAGCGGTTGGATCCAGCTTCCTTCTTGCATCCTTTATCACATGCATGTAGACAGGAGAACCAAAGATCCGCAAATGGGAAATATCAGGCCTCTTGCCAGAATAAGCCTCCTTCGGTGTACTCATGCCAAGAACCTTGTGAGGACAACGGTTCTGCACATACACTGCTGTATTGCATGCCTCAGCCCACAAGTGAAGGGGTAGGCCCTGATCATGCAACATCGCCCGTGCAACACCCACGATCGTTCTGTTCTTCCGCTCAGCCACCCCGTTCTATTGTGGGTTATGGGGTGCAATGAGCTCTCTCTGAATCCCTTCTGCGCTGCAGAACTCCTTGAATTCAGCCGAGATGAATTCACCACCATTTTCGCTCCTTAGAGCAATCACTTTCTTCCCCGAATCCTTCTCGACCAGTGCTTTAAACTCACAGAACTTCGCGAATGTATCGCTCTTCTTCTGCATGAAGAAGATCCATCACTTTCGAGAGAAATCATCAACAAAGATCACGTAGTACTTATGCTTTTCTGTCGAAGCAACTGAGAAAGGACCACACACGTCTGTGTGAACTCTCTCAAGGATCGTCGTGGCGCGACTATCCTTCTCGTGAAAGGTGGCTTTCACATACTTCCCTAAGGTACACCCCTGTAGAAATTTGCTGAATAATGATCAATTATCCACAGAGACTATCCTGATCACATACAATTCGAATTTATATGCAACACATAATCTCTTCCACTCAGATCATCACACATGCGGAAATAAAACAAGCGATAACACATCAAATCATCATACACATTAACACAGTATGTATGGGGAAAGCTTATAGATGAAAACCCCGCAGCTATTGTGTATATTATAATGGAGAAAACATGTAACAAAATCAGTACAATACTCCTCACAAGTACTCAGTACTATCTCATGAAGTTACACACAAACTAGCTTGGTTTTGAACAAGTCACGGGTTCAAAACACATCCAATAATTGCCTGCCTCTATTGTGCAATCATGGCCTGTCTAAATAGAGATCCAAGGTTCAAATATCCTTGGCTTGAAAGCGCAATCATCATGGGAAATTGCCTCCAAGTGTGGTGAAAATCTCATGCACAACTGATGTCACAACTGATAGCTCTACTCACCCTTTCATCTATCTCTTTCACTGGTCTCCACTGAACTGTCCATGCACTGTAGTGAAATGATGTGTTCTTGAGTTGAATAATGAGTTACTAATTAATGAATTAAATAATATTTAATTCACTCCACTCATTACTAGTTGATTAGCTAGTTAAACTAATCTCAACCAATTCAACTAAGTTAAACCGAACACAACTCCACTAGCTGTCTCATTAACTCCACCAAACTTCTGCCACTGAAGTCCTAACTGAAGTCAACCATGCATGAGCTCACCAAACCCTTGGGAATAGCGTAATTCCTCTGTCAGATGCATGAGCCACTTCCAAGGCTCGAACTGAAGTGCTCCAAGAGAGTAAACTGAAGTTTATAGTCCAAATATTATTAAGGGTAAATAATATTTGACTTCCCTATTTCAAGGAGAGGCAGTCTAAAAATAGACTTCGACCTATAGGTCCAAAAAATAGAGTCCCATCTATTTTTACCAACATGACCAATACTCCAAGAATAACATACTGCAATCCCCGGACCATGCTCCATATGTCTAAAAATAGATTTTGCGCCAGAATTTGCCTGCGGGCCCACTTAATGAAGGCGACTTCATTTCACTAAGCTCCATCATCTTGCTGCATTTTCAACACTCCCTCTCAGCAAGATATGGATTATCTGCAACCCCTATCCTGCCTCTGTGGAATTCGAACTTGCTCCTGGTGAGCGCCTTCGTCAGGATGTCGGCATCCCGATCCTCTGTGGGAACATATGAAAGCATCATGATTCTCCGCTGAACACAATCTCTGATATGATGGTACCTGATGTCGATGTGTTTGGACCTATCATGAAATACTGGATTAGCCGAGAGTTTAATGCAACTCTGGTTATCACAGTAGATCACTGTAGGCTCCAAATGCAACCTGAACAATCCTGCGAGGATCTTCCTCATCCAAATAACCTCGCATGCAGCCAAACTAGCTGCCATGTACTCGGCCTCTGCTGAACTGAGTGCCACGGATCTCTGCTTCCTGCTGTACCAGGAAACTGCTGTCGACCCAATGCTGAAAACTCCTCCGGATGTGCTCTTCCGGTCCGTTGGGCTCCCTGCCCAATCTGCATCAGTGAAGCCAGAAAGCTTCGCTCCATCCTCCTGTCTGTACCATAGACCATATCCCGATGTGCCTCTAATATAGTGCAATACATGCTTGCCTGCCTTCCAAAAGAGCTTGGTAGGCTTAACCATAGCTTGCGAAAGCTGGTTAACGGCATAGCATATATCGGGTCGTGTATTGACCAGATACATAAGCGACCCCACCAACTGTCGATAGACAGTGGCATCCACTACCTCCGCTGAAGTAGCATCCTCCTTCCTCCAACCACCAGGAAGAGGAGTGTCAACGGGCTTGCAGCCTTGCATGTTGAACCTCTCCAGAATCTCCCGGGCATACTTGCCCTGAGAAACAAACAGTCCTCCGCTGCGCTGCCAAATCTCCAATCCCAGGAAATAGTGAAGGATGCCCAAGTCCTTCATCTCAAACTCTCGTGCAAGATCCTCCTTGCATGAAAGTATCAACTGCTCATCGCCAGTCAAAATCAGATCATCTACATACAGTACGATGATCAACAGCTTCCCCTCCACCACAATCTGGTACAGGTTTGGATCCGCCTCACTCTTGGAGAATCCAAGCCTGGTGAAGTAGCTGTCTATCCGAGTGTACCAAGCACGAGGTGCTGGCTTCAGCCCATACAGTGCTCTCTTGAGTCGGCACACATGCAACTCACTGCTGAAGATCTCAAAACCTTCAGGATGCTCTATGTACACCTCCTCCTCAATAACTCCGTTGAGGAATGTAGTCTTCACATCCATCTGATGAATGTGCCACCCCATCTGCGCTGAGAGAGCAAGGATCGTCCGTATGGAAGAGTACCTTGCGACAGGTGCAAAGGTCTCCTCATAATCGATCCCCTCGATTTGTGAAAAGCCACGGGCGACAAATCTCGCCTTGTACTTCTCCACACTCCCGTCAGCCGCCTGCTTCACTTTGTAGATCTATCGCGAACCCACCACTGATTTCCCCTCCGGTCTTGGGACAATCTCCCATGCACTGTTTCTGACGATCGAATCATATTCTTCGATCATGGCATCTACCCATGCGGGTTCCTCCACAGCTTCCTCAAAAGAGGATGACTCCGTCACGACACATTGACTCACAAGAGCCATGTATCCAGTGTACCGATCCGGTGACTGCCTCTGTCTGCGCTGTGCTGTAGGTGGTCCTACAACCTTCTCTGCATCTCGAGCCAGTCGCTCAGCTTCTGTAGTGCGCATGCGCCCTCTGATGGTTGGTGCTGCATGGGTGGTTTCTTCCACCTCCTAAACTTCCTCTTGTGGCTGATCCACATCCGGAAGCTCCTCCTTAGGAACTAACAGCTCCTCATCTGTATGCAAGTGTAGCTCCCTCTCAAGCGAACACTGCATGGCTTTCTCCTCCTGAAATTTTATATCCCGTCGCACAACAGTCTTGCGACTGTCTGGCACATACACCCGATAGTTGTGAGGTGTATCGGTGTACCCCACAAATATTCCAACTTCAGCAGTTGGATCCAGCTTCCTTCTTGCATCCTTCGTCACATGCATGTAGACAGGAGATCCGAAAATCCGCAAATGGGAAATATCGGGCCTCTTGCCAGAATAAGCCTCCTCTGGTGTACTCATGCCAAGAACCTTGTGAGGACAACGGTTCTGCACATACACTGCTGTATTGCATGCCTCGGCCCACAAGTGAAGGGGTAGGCCCTGATCATGCAACATCGCCCGTGCAGCACCCACGATCGTTCTGTTCTTCCGCTCAGCCACCCCGTTCTGCTGTGGGTTATGGGGTGCGATGAGCTCTCTCGGAATCCCTTCTGCGCTGCAGAACTCCTTGAATTCAGCCGAGATGAATTCACCACCGTTATCACTCCTTAGAGCAATCACCTTCTTCCCCGACTCCTTCTCGACCGGTGCTTTAAACTCACAGAACTTCGCGAATGTATCGCTCTTCTTCTGCATGAAGAAGATCCAACACTTTCGAGAGAAATCATCAACAAAGATCACATAATACCTGTGCTTTGCTGTCGAAGCAACTGAGAAAGGACCACACACGTCTGTGTGAACTCTCTCAAGGATCGTCGTGGCACGAATATCCTTCTCGTGAAAGGTGGCTTTCACATACTTCCCTAAAGTACACCCCTTGCACTGATCTGACTGCGCAAGAGTGCCCTTAGGAAGCCCAGTAGAAATCTGCTGCAGAATCTTCAAAGCTCCATGGTGAAGGTGGCCCAATCTCCTGTGCCACAGTTCACCCTCATCATCTCGGCTCACCACTTCTCCCACCTTGCATGCCATAGCTGCGCAGTCATCTACCTGCAAGTGATAAAGGTTCTTGGTTCGAACCCCTATCTTCCGGGTCTCTCCAGTAGTCTTACTGCGCAGGAAGGCTTTTCCTTCGCTGAAGACCACATCATACCCCTTATCCTCCAACATCGCCACAGAGATCAAGTTCTTCTTCAATCCAGGTACATGCATGACATCCCTCAATACAAAGGGTTTACATCTCGATGTGCACACCCAAATCTTTGTCCTCCAGATCTGAGAACAAATCCCGATCTCCCGTCATATGAAATGACGCACCGCTGTCCAAGAACCATACCGATCCCATCACACTTGAAACCAAGCATGCGATCAGTGAAAAGTCAAGCTTGAACTGTGAAGCCAAAGCTTCTCCATCTGCAGATCTTCCCGCTTGCTTGTTTTTCTTCTTCTTTGGACAATTGGTAGCATAATGTCCGTGATCATGGCAGTGAAAACACTTCACTTTCGCCATATCTTGCTTCTTTCCCTTTGCACCGGAATGAGAAGTTTTCTTACCCTTCCCCTTCTTTTCTTTGGCAACCAAAGTGCAATTTTCTTCATCAGCTCCCTTTGATGAAGATCCATCCCGAGTAGTCCTCCTTATCTCCTCCTGCATGAGATCCACCCAAAGGCGCTCCCATCCTGGCAGCTTCTCCCGACCATTGACACTATCTTGATATGATTTCCAAGCCTTCGGAAGACCAAGGAGAGCCAGGTCGACCATGTCCTCATCTTCGACAGTCACCCCCACACTTCCCAGCTCATCTCTGCATTGAGTGAACTTCGTGAGGTATTTGGCGATACTGTCGCCTTTCTCCATCTTGATGTTTCCGAGCTTATCTTTGAGCGCCAGCTTCCTTTGGTCGCTCTTACTCTGGAATAGATCCGTCAAAGCTTTCCACATTAAATATGGAGAAGCCTTTCCATGCAGGCTGGATACAATATGATCCTTGACGCCCTCCAACAGGATCCTTCGACATTTCGCCATCTTCTTTTGCCATGCTTTGACTTCAGCAGGATCAGTGGGTCTTTGGACATCCGTATCCATGAACTCCTTCAGACCATTATCTTCTAATACTGCCTCCATGCGATTCTTCCATGCAACATAATTCGAACTGCCTTCAAGAGCATATTCGAGTCGCAAACCGTTGAAAGACATTTTCAACATCGGCACCAAGAAAACAAAAACTGCTGCAAAATTCGAATTCCACCTCAAAGCTCAACCGCTCTAGATCTGTGAGAACAAATTATTTCTAGCACAGAGATTGACTGCAAGGGGCGTTTACCAGACCTTTCACTTTTCGAAGAAAGATGAATCCGGAGGCTACCTGGCCCGCATGCAGACTCTGTCTACCGAAATAAGTTTGTAATCACTGTGATGATCAATCTCTGCTTCAATAGCTCCGATACCATGTAGAAATTTGCTGAATAATGATCAATTATCCACCGAGACTATCCTGATCACATAAAATTCAAATTTATATGCAACACATAATCTCTTCCACTCAGATCATCACACATGCGGAAATAAAACAAGCGATAGCACATCAATTCATCATACACATTAACACAGTATGTATGGGGAAAGCTTATAGCTGAAAAACCCGCATCTATTGTGTATATTATAAAGGAGAAATCATGTAACAAACTCAATACAATACTCCTCACAAGTACTCAGTACTTTCTCATAAAGTTACACACAAACTAGCTTGGTTTTGAACAGGTTACTGGTTCAAAACTCACCACTAATTGCCTTGCCTCTATTGCGCAATCATGGCCTATCTATATATAGATCCAAGGTTCGAATCTCCTTGGCTTGACAGCGCAATCATCATGGGAAATTCCTCCAAGTGTGGTGCAAATCTCATGCACAACTGATGTCGCCACTAATAGCTAACTCCACCCTTTCATCTACCTCTTTCACCGGTCTCCACTGAACTGATCATGCACTGTAGTGAACTGATGTGTTCTTGAGTTGAATAATGAGTTACTAATTAATGAATTAAATAATATTTAATTCACTCCACTCATAACTAGTTGATTAGCTAGTTAAACTAATCTCAACCAGTTCAACTAAAATAAACAGAACACAACTCCACTAGCTGTCTCATTAACTCCACCAAACTTCTGCCACTGAAGTCCTAACTGAAGTCAACCATGCATGGGCTCACCAAACCCTTGGAATAGCGTAATTCCTCTGTCATATGCATGAGCCACTTCCAAGGCTCGAACTGAAGTTCTCCAAGAGAGTAAACTGTTGTTTATAGTCCAAATATTATTAAGGGTAAATAATATTTGACTTCCCTATTTTAAGGAGAGGCGAGTCTAAAAATAGACTTCGACCTATATAGGTCCAAAAAATAGAGTCCCATCTATTTTTACCAACATGACCAATACTCGAAATAACATACTGCAATCCCTGGACCATGCTCCATATGTCTAAAAATAGACATAGTCTAAAAATAGATTTTGCGCCAGAATTTGCCTGCGGGCCCACTTAGTGAAGGCAACTTCATTTCACTAAGCTCCATCATCTTGCTGCATTTTCAACAACCCCTTGCACTGATCTGACTGCGCAAGAGTGCCCTTAGGAAGCACAGTAGAAATCTGCTGCAGGATCTTCAAAGCTCCATGGTGAAGGTGGCCCAATCTCTTGTGCCACAGTTCGCCCTCATCATCCCGGCTCACCACTTCTCCCGCCTTGCATGCCATTGCTGCGCAGCCATCTACTTGCAACTGATAAAGGTTCTTGGTTCGAACCCCTATCTTTCGGGTCTCTCCAGTAGTCTTACTGCGCAGGAAGGCTTTTCCTTCGCTGAAGACCACATCATACCCCTTATCTTCCAACATCGCCACAAAGATCAAGTTCTTCTTCAATCCAGGTACATGCATGACATCCTTCAACACAAAGGGTTTACCAGACTCCCTCTGAAAGGATATGGTACCGATACCAGTCGCACTGTATCTACCATCATCGCCCATCTCGATGTGCACACCCAAATCTTTGTCCTCCAGATCTGAGAACAAATCCCGATCTCCCGTCATATGAAATGACGCACCGCTGTCCAAGAAACATACCCGATCCCAACACACTTGAAACCAAGCATGCGATCAGTGAAAAGTCAAGCTTGAACTGTGAAGCCAAAGCTTCTCCATCTGCAGATCTTCCCGCTTGCTTGTTCTTCTTCTTCTTTGGAAAATTGGTAGCATAATGTCCGTGATCATGGCAGTGAAAACACTTCACTTTTGCCATATCCTGCTTCTTTCCCTTTGCACCAGAATGAGAAGGTTTCTTACCCTTCCCCTTCTTTGCTTTGGCCACCAAAGCGCATTTTTCTTCATCAGCTCCCTTTGATGAAGATCCATCTCGAGTAGTCCTCCTTATCTCCTCCTGCATGAGATCCGCCCAAAGGCGCTCCCATCCCGGCAGCTTCTCCCGGCCATTGACACTATCTTGATATGAGTGCCAAGCCTTCGGAAGACCAAGGAGAGCCAGGTCGACCATGTCCTCATCTTCGACAGTCACCCCCACACTTCCCAGCTCATCTCTGCATTGAGTGAACTTCGTGAGGTATTTGGCGATACTATCGCCTTTCTCCATCTTGATGTTCTTAAGCTTATCTTTGAGCGCCAGCTTCCTTTGGTCACTCTTACTCTGGAATAGATCCGTCAAAGCTTTCCACATTAAATATGGAGAAGCCTTTCCATGCAGGCTGGATACAATATGATCCTTGACGCCCTCCAACAGGATCCTTCGACATTTCGCCATCTTATTTTGCCATGCTTCGACTTCAGCAGGATCAGTGAGCTTTTGGACATCCGTATCCACGAACTCCTTCAGTCCATTATCTTCTAATACTGCCTCCATGCGATCCTTCCATGCAACATAATTCGAACTGCCTTCAAGAGCATATTCGAGTCGCAAACCGTTGAAAGACATTTTCAACTCCGGCACCAAGAAAACAAAACTGCTGCAAAATTCGAATTCCACTTCAAAGCTCAACCGCTCTAGATCTGTGGGAACAAATTATTTCTAGCACAGAGATCGACTGCAGGGGCATTTACTGGATATATCACCTTTCAAAGAAAGGATGGATCCAAAGGCTACCTGGCCCGCATGCAGACTCTGTCTACCGAAATAAGTTTGTAATCACTGTGATGATCAATCTCTGCTTCAATAGCTCCGATACCATGTAGAAATTTGCTGAATAATGATTAATTATCCACCGAGACTATCCTGATCACATATCAATTCGAATTCATATGCAACACATAATCTCTTCCACTCAAATCATCACACATGCGGAAATAAAACAAGCGATAACACATCAAATCATCATACACATTAACACAGTATGTATGGGGAAAGCTTATAGCTGAAAAACCCGCAGCTATTGTGTATATTATAATGGAGAAAACATGTAACAAACTCAGTACAATACTCCTCACAAGTACTCAGTACTATCTCATGAAGTTACACACAAACTAGCTTGGTTTTGAACAAGTCACAGGTTCAAAACACATCCACTAATTTCCTTCCTCTATTGCGCAATCATGGCCTATCTAAATAGAGATCCAAGGTTTGAATATCCTTGGCTTGACAATGCAATCATCATGGGAAATTGCCTCCAAGTGTGGTGCAAATCTCATGCACAACTGATGTCACAACTGATAGCTGTACTCACCCTTTCATCTACCTCTTTCACTGGTCTCCACTGAACTGTCCATGCACTGTAGTGAACTGATGTGTTCTTGAGTTTAATAATGAGTTACTAATTAATGAATTAAATAATATTTAATTCACTCCACTCATTACTAGTTGATTGGCTAGTTAAACTAATCTCAACTAGTTCAACTAAGTTAAACCGAACACAACTCCACCAACTGTCTCATCAACTCCACCAAACTTCTGCCACTGAAGTCCTAACTGAAGTCAACCATGCATGAGCCACCCCACCCTTAGGAATAGCGTAATTCCTCTGTTAGATGCATGAGCCACTTGTGTAGCTCGAACTGAAGTGCTCCAAGAGAGTAAACTGAAGTTTAGAGTCCAAATATTATTAAGGGTAAATAATATTTGACTTCCCTATTATTAGGATAGGCAGTCTAAAAATAGACTTTGACCTATAGGTCAAAAAATAGAGGTCCATCTATTTTTACCAACATGACCAATACTCCAAGAATAACATACTGCAACCCCTGGACCATGCTCCATATGTCTAAAAATAGACTTTGCGCCAGAATTTTCTTGCGGGCCCACTTAGTGAAGGCGACTTCATTTCACTAAGCTCCATCATCTTGCTGCATTTTCAACATATATCAGTCCTGGGTTTGAATTTCTTTTGTGCATTCCTAAATACATATAATGATTGTAAAAGTGTTTATACAACTATTGTAAATCATTGGTAGATAAATGTGTAATTTTATGTGTTCCTGCATTGAAAAAATGATGATTATATGCTAGTTTTATTATTATCAATAATGCATTATTTGTTGAGTTTATTTTAATCATCATACCACTGTTATGAAATGTCTTCATAATTATGCAGATAAACATTCTATTATGAGGTTTGTATTCGTGACACTGTTGAGATTTGTCGTTCTCGACGCAATCTCAACAGTGTCATTGGCGTTGACCAATTTTCGTTAGTCTTTGTCGCTTGTTAAATGCGCGTTGCTTTATTTTGGTCAATCTTCGTTAGTTTGTATGGCTTGTCCAATTTTCATTAGTCTGTGTGGCCTTGTTTGGCAGGTAGTTGATCAAAGAGAAGGGAGAAATGCGTGCTGTAGTTCCCCGGAACAACCCTCGGTCTCTTGTGCAGTGCTGCAAAGATTACAAAAACCGGTCTCTTATGAAGTGCTGCAAAGATTACAAAAACCGATCTCTTGTGCAGCACTGCAAATTTTACAAAAATATGAGTTGAATCGAAGAAACGAGAGTTCCGATTTATTTTGGAATGGTCTTGTAAGCCCTTGGGACAACCCTACATATCTTCGTGCAGGGCTGCAAAGCTTACACAAACCACAAATGAATTAAAGAAAACAGGAGCGCCGATCTGGAATGGCATATCTCTATTTCAGCGAAAATGATGAGCAAGAATTGCTATTGTTGAAATATTTAAAATTCCAGAACAACAATGGAGAATAAAATTCCCCCTCTTCAACACAGAGAAAATATAAAAAAAAAATTCTTCACTAGAGACACAGTTTTCACTCTAAAACTATTTCATTAAACTTCCAAAAACTTGGATACAAAATCACTTCTGACTGAGGGAATACAAAGAGACTTTGACTGCTTCAAAACACAGTTCAAAAACAAAACTCACACACTAAAAATTTCACTCTATCTCTGCAATTTCAACTCACTGCTGTGTGTTGGAAAAAATACTCTGTCTCACAAAAAAAAATGAAAGCACTGCTGTGCACTTCAAATTTTGTTACACTGCTGTGTGTAAAAATAAAAATTTACAAATCTGAACAATGCACTGTTGTGATGTATAAGTCTTTTACACTGCTGTGTAAAATTAAAAACTTACAATGTCAAAAAAATGCACACAGGCCTTTTCCCTTTTTTATAGCATTTTTTTTACAATATATTAAAAACTATATTAAAATAAAAACTTATTTTAAAAACTTAAAATAAAAAAAAAACTAAAATAAAAAATTTCGCCTATACCATATGATTCATATATGGTGTAATCTTTAATAAAAAACATACGCCCATTTTAAAATGCTTTGGGCTCCACTATTTCAAAAACTTACGCATGTGTAATATAACATATGTTGAAAAATATGTTAAAAAATTTTACCACAGCGTTTCATCAATTAATCAAAAACTTTGCAAACGAATTATCCGCCGGACTTCAAACAAATAACATCAGCATGCATAAAAATTTCGGGTGCCAAAAGTTGCCAGCGGACGTCACTCAATTTGTGATGCGGAATTTTTATTAAATCCGCTTCATGATTTTTCCGCCTTCGATTTTGGGCACTCGTACGGATGAAAAATGTGATGCCAAATTTTTCACAAATCGGGCTCAATGAAATTTCAGGTCTGGAGGTTTGCTGATTTAATTTCTCTGTTTCAAAATGCAGCGCTGAGGTTGACTACTCATTCAAAATGGCAAGCGGCTAGCGTTCAGTGTCCTGCAAATGGAAATGCAAATGGAAATGGAAGGTGGCTGCCAATACGTTGAACGGCTATGGCACTGAAAGTAATTTTAACAGCTATGGGCCAATCTCAAGAAATTATCGACCTACACTAGATTTCGGAACGAGCTATGCGAGAACCAACGATAAACCTGCCCTATGTATATATGGTAATATGACCTTAGTCTCTTCCGCCATCAGCTCGGAACAGATGGAATGAAAAGTTTCCTTTCGCGGTTTTAAATGAAAAGTTTCCCTTTCGCAGTTTTAATTATATGTGGAAAAAATGAAATTTTAGTGTGATGCGATCTCGGCTACATTGTATTCTCAGGGTAAAAAGTCCTTTCACACCTGTTTTCTTCACAAGGATTATTCCTATTTCAGACCCAATTGTTCGGAGAATTTAGAGTAGACTCGTTTGCAATTCAAAATCTGACGGCTCCATAGTGATTTGGGCCATAAAACAATTTGAACCTCGGCTACCCTTAAAACTAATGATAGTGATTAGAACGACAATATTCCAAAATCATATAACTGGGAAAAAAAAATGTAATTATTCCTTGCTCTCTTCATGTCAAGCAAGCAGGATCCTTTCACAAAAGAATAAGAACGAATGTATAGTTGTGAAAAACGAGCTATATATAAAAATCATCATAATGATCGCTAGCATTAGTATGAACGACCAACTCCCTATCTTACATTAGGGTGTGTAAGGGATTCTCGCTATCATGTACGTGAACAAGTATTATAAATAACGAGACTACAACTTTGATATACTATACGCTGTTGTGATCCTAGTTCAAATCGAGATCTAATGGGAGAGTTGATCCTTTCCTATATCAATGCAATTTCTCTTTTACCTGTTTTACATTATGATGAACTCACCACCCTGCTAATAAATAACCATACTTATTTAAATATTTTTGCAGATTTATGTAACATTTCAAAGATTTACTTCATATTGTCGTCCTTCAGTTTAGGAGGCATAGTTTGACGTGGAAGCTTATGGAATATTTTATGAGACATAATTTGACCAGAAAACTTATGGAATATTTTAGCAAATATTCTGTGAGAGTACGTTCAAAATATGACCATGAAATCAATTTCGCCCTCGGCATGACACGCACATCTTGTCGAAAGAAAGAATTTGTGAAGAAAACAGGTGTGAAAGGACCTTTTATCCTGGAATACAATAATCCTTGTGAAGAAAACAGGTATATTAATTTTAAAACACGTTTATTGTTTTTACAATAATCCTTGTGAAGAAAACAGGTGTATTAATTTAAAACACGTTTACTTTAATTTATTTTTAAAATCTTAAGATCTAAAAGTCTGTTATTTTTGTAACATTTAAGAGAGTTAGAGAGTTGAAACTAAAGGCATTTTTTCTTATAGTAATATGGAAATGCTTCTTTTAATTTTTTAATCACAAAAATAATTAGATTTTTAAGTTCAATAATTCAATTATGGTTTTAATAAATGATAATCATCATTAATATATTTATTGTTAATTTTAGCACTTGATATTTTTATCAATTAAATTATAATTACAAATATATAAGCAGTTTCACATTCTTTATTTTATATAGTTCTAATTTATTGTATTTTTTTTATTTTTAAGAGAATATATATATATATATATATATATATATATATATATATATATATATATATATATTCATTCCAATCTTAACTTCAACTTCAAGACTTTTCAAACCTTTAAAACCATGCAATAACTAAAAACTAGATTGTGCACCTCTACAAAAGAAACATAGTGCTACTTTAAATAGATGTGACTTACATCTTGTGGTTTAATCACTAAAATCACCAAAAACAAAAAAACCACCAACCAAATCTCGTGAGCGATGGGCTTTAAACAACTATCACCAAAGGAGGGTCGACATGGACTCCACCTTCTCTTTGTCAAAGATCTCATAGAGTTCAACAAATTTAATGGGTAGACAATTCCTCTTTGGAGATAGCATCAAGATTTTTATTTAATTCAAGAATGGTAATAAATTAAATATAATTTAATTAAAATAATAAAATATAAGGAAAAATATGTTATAAATTTTAAAATTAAATAATACAAATATTATAATTGAGTGATAATATTTTGATTGGATATTAAGAAAATTAAATTTTCTCAATTGGATTTATATAGAGTTGTTGGGTATAATGGTTGTTCTCTTCTCTAACTAGATTCAAAGTCTCATTAGTAACATGATGAGTTATAACGTCTTAAATATTGTTATATTGACTTGAAATCTTGAGTATACATGTGGGTTGACTTTGATCGAACAACCCCCACTTTAGAGAGACGATTTCTTTCCTCTTACAAAATAGAAAATAAAAAAAGGTATATATATATGTATGTATATTAATTTTTTTATTATGCATTAATTCTTTTATATTAAAAAAATTTATGTATTAACAACTTTTGCACTTTTCTATGTTAGGTAAATCCAAATTTAAAATGAATTTACATATATTTATTTATTTTATATTTCATTATCACATACATTAAAGTATGTAATTATTTAATTTAATTTAAGTTTATTTAAGATGGAGATGAATTATAACAAAAAAAATGGAGTTGAAGATATCATTTGTGATTTTCCTTGAAATTCCAATAGCTATAAGCTTTCAAAATTTCCATGTTTTCAAACAAAACTAATTGTTGCCCTTTTCAACCTATCTAGTCCTCCAAGCTTCATTTTCTAAACTTTGAAATACTAATGGGAGCACCTAATCCACTTGCCACGCATCCAAAATCACATCATGATAAAAATACTCAGGGATTCTTTAAATTTCAGCAAAGGACAACAATTCAATTCATTTAGTCTTTTGAGTACCCTATGAAATGTGTGTTTCTCAATTGTTTTTTTCCCTCCCCCAATCCAAACATCTTCTTATCATAATCTCCAGGATGTTGTTCAGAGAAACTGGTAGAATATCACAGTGATGTCTCCTCTAAGATTGCTTCTAGTTTAGTTATGAGTTCAGTGATAGAAATATGATATTTGTAGATTCTATAATGCATTTTTACCCACTTGGAAAGCTCTACTTTAACAATACTTTAGCTTCTTGATTTCTCATGTCTTCCACATCCACATCCTTGTTTTTGCAATACTATCTACACTTCTATCGTCATGTCTTTGCACCCTTTTGGTGCAAATGCTAGTCATACATCTTGTCAACATGTGTTTATTTAAGTCACAAACAAAAAAAAATGTACTTACAATAGTTTTGCGTTCCAACTATTTGACAAAATCTTCTAAGAAGGTATTTTACATTATTATTATTATTTACTTTAAAACTCATTTATTATTTAACATAATATTATTTAACCTAAAAATAACCCCTTCATATTAAACTATAAAACATTTTGCTACACATTTAATTTAAAATTAAAATTAATCTAAATTTATTAATTATTTATTTAGATGTGTGTATTTCATACTAGTTTTTTCAAAAATTTAATTTAATTATCAATAATTATTAATTGGATTATAGTGATTTAACCTCCATAAAATATTCAAAACAATTAAAGATAAAGGTTGAAATTTGTTTTCAAAGATAATTATGCTCCTTTTAATTTTTAATTTTTAATTTAAATAATATCATAGATTCATCTTAACTCTTGATCTACCAGGCTGGGAGAGAGATTAAATTTTTCTAGATGAAAATTTCTTTTTGAGTGCAAAGCAGAGGAAAGGTTTACACCTCATGAGATTTGATTTCTCATATCTCAAGATAGATATTCTTTAATTTGTTAAATTAGATATTATTTTGTATTTTTAATTGTAAATTTATGTGTATTTTTAATTGTAAATTTATGTGGGGACAACTCGCTCCATTATTTTATTCATACTTACTCGCATACGTGAAAGCACAAATATAAATATTTTTTTGTTTTCAATTACCTTACCTTTGATATAAAATTATGTTACTCATTATGGAAGTTGAAATAATTTATTTATGGCTAACACTAAAAAAATACCATATCTCAACTCTCTATAAAACATCCATGGAACATCACATCTCCTTTATCAATAAATACCATATCTCAACCCTCTATAAAACATTCATGGAGCATCACATCTCCTTTATCAATATTAGTTTAGATGTCACATGTAAACTCTATATTAACTAGTGAAAGAATTACACTTCTCCCTCATATGAAAAAATAAAGGGTAAATTAGAAATTTTTAAACTATCTATTATTGTCTCTCTACTATCAATTATTTCGTTTCTATATATAAATTTGATACAAAATTATGTTATTGACAAGTGATATATGGGAGAATTTAAATTTGTTTATTAACAATTACATTATCTCTTTACTATCAATTATTTTGTCTCTCTATAAAAGAAAATAGATTATTATTTTTATTTTTTTAAGATGGGTATTTTTTTAAATTAATTTTTTTTATAATTTATAATAAATTTATAAGTTAATTATCTTTTGTAAATTTTCAAGTTTTTATAATATGAAATTTACCATAAAATAAAATAAGTTTGTTGAATATTTACTATAAGTTAATATTATTAACATTTAACAATTATTTGTCCTAGATGCAACATAATTGGTAATCGAAATAATGTTAAATATGTGAAAATTGAGAGATACAAGATTCAAATCTTCCAATTATAATATAATTTACTAAGAGAAAAACAAATCATAAACCTTAAAGGTTTATTAGTAATTACGTGTAGATTCCTCTAAAAAAAATTAAAAGAAAAAAAAAACACAACTATTGGCTAAAATAAGTTTATTAAATACGATAATTATATATTTTTTAAGAAACAGGCAAAGCTGACAATTTACCTCACCGATATTTAAATTAAACGTCCAAAATGCGAATTTAATATTCAACATATGACGCGTGGATCAAGGTCAAAACTCAAGCACCAAGGAATTTTTGTCCTTCGAAATATGACTCGTGGGTCAAGGTCAAAACTAAAGCACCAAAGAATTTTTGTCTTGTCAATCTTTGGGAGTCTGTGACAGTTTAACATATTTATCAACATGTCCACAATTTGGCATATTTATCATTATATGTAGGGTATTTTTAACTTAGATGCCAGAACTCCGTAATTGTTTTGGTGTAACTTTTTTGAACAATCACACACAACTCTGTCACCATCTTGTTTAAATAACCCGCAGGCCACAAATTCAAAAACTGTTCCGGTCTAGTCTCTACGTTTTTTCCTCCTCCGCCATCTGGTCTCCACGTTTTTTTCTCCTCCGCCGTCTACGTGAGGGATCGTCGCCAACATAAGTGAGCCTATAGTTGAGGCCCTCGCATAAACACAAGTTCATGGGCACGGGCCACACTATGCACTTCATCCTTTTGTGCACGTTACAGGAGCACTCCAACTCAAGCCAAGAACTGTCCTTCGTCTTCTTTCCGTGTTTATAAAATATCTTCCGCTTCGGCAATTCACTGAGAGGATAAATCTTCTTATATTTCATAGCGTTGTGAATATATTCCTCCACCACGGGCCCCAGCTCCTCGGGGCACTCGATGCCATTCAGCTTCTTGTCGTCTGCAATTCTCTTAAACTCTTTGCAACAGAGACAAACGAAGTCCCTGACATCGGCGTTGTCCATTATATCAGGGGGGTCTCGTTGCTCATTGGCGTGGTCTATCAACCACCGGCAACCATGGAAACGGATCTTCGTCCTGTTGTTTTCGTAGCTCTCGTCGCGCACCAATCTGGCGTAGTCGTCGTACAGGAGGCTGAGCACGGTGCCCGCAACCTCGGCCTCCACGTCAGTCTCGAACATGTGTTTCACTTCTAGGAGTCCGCGGACGGAACAGTTGTTCCATTTCTTGGTCATCTCCTTGCTATTGAGCAACTGTTCGCCTCTCCAGAGACGGTTCGTTTGCCACATGTATTCGAAACCGGCGGTGTCGAGCGGGGCCAGGTTATTAGCCTCCCTCACCGTGTTCAGCCGGTTGAGGGTCTGGACCCTGACCACCTCGTCCGGTTTCCGGATCTCTGTTTGCCAATAGGTAAAGCCCATGTAGCGGCTGGCGCCAGATAGGACATGGATTTTGCGGCGTGTGAAAGGGACCTCGTAACGTGAGCGGCACTGCGCTGATTTCCACTCCGCTTTTTCCGTGTCCGTCATCATCACGAGCCTCTCTGCTTCCCGCGATAGCTCCATGTCTGAATCCTGGTCCTCGCCGGATTCTGGCAGGGCCAGCTGAAGCTCTGTTGGTGGCTCATTTCTGCTCGGTTGCGGTTGCTGGTTTTCACGCTCTCCCTCATCCATTTGAGGGGTTTTGAAGAATTAAAGTTTCATTTTTGTAACATATATATATACTACTGGCCCTACAATTCAGATGCTTGTTAATACGTATATATTCCATTGGATGGGGTCATGTTGGGGGTGTTGAGAAAACGACGGGCCAGTGGTCGCGTCCGTTCAAGTGGATACTCCTTCCGCACACAATAAGAAAAACACAAGCATCAGTAATCATAACACAAATAGTTTGAGGCATAGTTACCAAATTCGGCCGAATCGGTCGAAAAAATCCGAATTAGGCAATTCGTTCAATTCGGCCGAACTGTCAATTCCGTTTATAATGCAGAGAGATATATATATATATGCGGGAGACATCAAGCAGGAGGATGGGGTGATAAAAATTGGTTTTTCGTTTCTCTAAATTATTAAAAAATATTAATGGATTACAGTTTGTCTAAATCATAAAAAAATTTATTAATGTATTACAGCTTACGTTCCTCATAGGTCAGAAAAAAGGACCAGTTAGCAGGGTAAGCTAAACAAACAATAAATTTTGTAAATTTTGAAAGATATGACTGAATTTTTTGAAGTATACTAATGAATTTTTTTCGAATTAAATTTTTTTGAATCTAATTATTTCTGTATTGTATTTGAATTTGAACTTGATAATTATGGTTTGAGGTGGAGATATCAGGATGATTGGTTGGTTGTGGATATGTCATAGTGGTTTTGTGCAAAAGTAAGTCTGCATCTAACGCCTATCTACAGGCATTGGAAAATTATTAAATTTTGGAGTTTTACTTATTTAGTAAAAAAAATAAAAATATTAAATTTTTATTTCTGTTCTGGTTTAATATAGTTTTTGAATATATATATATTCAGCATTTTGAAAGATTTTTGGAACATTAACATTGTGAAGAATTCACAACTTAAATTGTTATTTAATACGTCTATTGGATTTTAAGCAATTTAGACCAAAAAAAACTTTGATGAAACCAAATAACATAAAATTTAAAAGGACTAAAAAGTCTTTCACATATTCATTTAAAAATATTAAAAATTTAAACTAATTTTTTATTAATTTAATTTTGGCTTACATTCCAAAAATTTTCTTCAACATTTTCCACTATTAATGTTTTCTCGTGGTAATTAAAAATTAACAAATGTTTGAACTTATTGGATCTATAACTTAATTAAAATAGAAAGAAATTAGAATTGTACAAATACAAAAAAATTATTTGTTTATTTCTCTACAAAGCACATAGATACATGACACATATATAATGTTCATGAGCTTCAACAAATACCAAATTGAGAGATTATTGTTGAGAAAATTTCTCAACAAACCTAATCTACCAATATATTATTATAAGTGTTTTAGGTACCTCTCTTAACACTTATATTACATAATTAACATTACAAAAATTAATACAAAAATCACGAATTACAATTTACATATAAGTTACATTTACTTCATTAATAATAATAATAATAAATAAATAAACATGGTTACAAAAACAAGCATTGTTCCTATTAGTTGAAAACCATGAGATTCTTGGCAATTTAGATTTTCTCATTCTTCTTCCTATCCTTCTCTTTCTTTGCAAAAAAATGTTTTCAAGTTCCAATAAATTTCTTTAAAGACTCTGTTTCTCTGATGGATTGTAGATTTCTGTGGTGTAAATTTTTAGAATCAGAGCTCGAAATCTCCACAGTTCTCATTTTCTCTTTTAAAAAAAACTTACAGCAACCAACTTCAACAAGACTTAAAAGCAACAATCAACAAGATTAAAAATAAAAAAATGGTATAATTGTCAACATTCCGGAGCTTAGCCAGTTTCTTCCAAAGATGCATTATGGACCAGCCAGCAAAAAAATCAATATATCAAAGTGAGATATGCAACATAAGGTAAATATAGAAATAGTGAGTTAATTTCATGAAAGTGAATTATAGATTTTTAGGTCGATAGGCCTTCTCTTATGAAAGAGATCACTTTTTTGATCGTGAACACTTTTTATGTGATCAGGACATCTGTTCCTGGTTTAAAACATCTGTCCACTATAATTAATTTCTTGGAAATTACGACATTAATATTCCTCCTGTTATTCCTCCTGTTATTCCTCCTGTCGAGCATTATCTTTTTCCTCATCCTCGAATCCGTTTTCGTCCGAGCACGCCAGAAGGCCTGTCTGTCGGCCATGGTGGAGGTCAAATCCAAGTGAAAGAGTGCCATTTGAGTTCTCACCACAAATCCTCACCACACAGCTCTCGGCCCTTGTTCCGTCCCGAGCCGGTTTGAACCTCATTATGTTTCAATGGGATGCAGCGAATAACAGAAAAAGCCCGCAGGAATGAATAATATGGTATGGTTTAAGGAAGCTCCACTGCCAAAGTTAAACGAGTTTATTCCATTGAATTTTCAGAATATTCAATAATTTAATCTGACAGCAAAAATAAATTGTTTCACGTCACAACAAAAGGTTAATCGTTTTCGGTCACTCCTAAAATGTTCTTGAAATCCATTATCAAATAAAAATATTCCTAAAATAACAATTATATGAAATATAAAATTAAAAAAATACTATTTTTTTAAATGAATTTAATTATCATTATGCTCACTTAAACCCAATGCAGGATATTTAATTTTTATACAAGGGAGAGTGTGTATTTAAATAATTATAATTATTTTAGCGTGTACATGCAGACTTGCGAAAACGATCATGCTGCAATAATTGTGGAGAATTACGAGGAGGGTGAGAGGTATGCTGGGCATCGTCTTCGAGATTTCCTCCGCCACAAAGGTTCCAAATTTCTGCCTTCGTTGGAGGCCATTTTCTATAAAAAGGACAATTAATATCTTTTATGTTATTATTAATTAATATTTATTTGTAATTATTGTGTGGGGGAATGAAGTTATACCTATTTAGCCTTTTGCACAATTTTTTAATAAACATTCTTTTTAAATAAATAAAAATATTTTTATCATATAAATTAGATTTCTCAGTGAAAGCTTTTCTGATCTTTATTTCACATTCTCCAATTTTTTTGGCCGAGACGTTGGTTCATATATTTTTGTGAATTGAGTGGTTAATGCAAACTCAAATATTTACATTAATATATGACTTTCTCCTCGTTATATTTCTCTTTGAGCTTTCTTGACATTTTATTGTTATGCATTTTAAATTATAAAATTTTGATGTAAATAAAGAATATATGTTGTATTTTTTTTTTCATCAGACATAGATTTTGTGACTATTTTTATTGTTATGAAAAGTAAGAAATTTTAATTTAATAAATGTATCTTTACAACACGAATGCTTTGTAAGAGTAGGAAGAAATTTTCTCAGAAAGGATATGTTTTGTAATAATAAGGAATGTATTTAAAAGAATCATTTCCTTTATGGATATGTTTTATAGTGAATTGATCAAATAAGTATATAGCGACTCAATTATCATTATTGGTAAGAGCATCACTATCACTATTATATGAATAATTTTATAATGTAATTTATAACATAGCTTCTTCTTTTTTTAATGTATACTTATGCACATAAGAAAGGAAGGAAAAGTCGATACCTTCGTGAACATAAAAATTATGGTAAATAGAGATCTTTATGGTATTGAAAAATAATTTTACAACCAAACGCACTTCACATATGCACTCAATGGGTATGTGAAAGAAAGGTTTATGTTTTACTTGTGATCTCTATGTAATCACTTTAATTATGTATGTCACTTGTCTATTGCTCCACTTTTTCTTTTAATAGGTTTGTAACTGATTCCAGAGGCATTAAATGGGGATGGAATCTGGATATTCGAGATGCCATATATTTCTATATACTTATCCCTAGAAAAGGTGCTATATATGGAACTGATTATCTTGACAACTCCCACAAAATGGATATTTGAAGACACGGAAGTACTATAGATTTTGCAACTTTTATCCCAAGTATTTATCAGTATAATACTGTAGGAAAATCTCATCTTCTGTTGTAGATAAAATACAGGGAGCGAGTTGCTGGACTTATTCTTGTGTCCCCATTATGCAGAGAGCCTTCCTGGCCTGAATGGTTCTATAACAAGGTTGGTTTGGCAAATACATTTTAACATTGTTTCCTCTCTTTTAAATTGCCCTTGAAATTGAAAAGCAAGATTGGTTTAGCAATTTTATATTTTATTTTATTTTATCTTTTCTTTCCTCTATTCTAAAATGCCCTTGATATTAAAAAGTTTCCTCTAACATGGGAGCCCTTCAACTTAACGATAATCAATATCTGTCATTTTTTTTGGTTCAGTTGATGATCAATCTCTTTCATTTTTACGGTATTTGCGGCGTGGTCAAGGAAACATTGCTTCAACGATACTTTAGTGAGGTGCTTTCAATCTTCAGTCCTTTCAGAAATTTGAACGGTTTTTCTAGAAATAATAGTAAAAATTGAACATTATATTTTATAGAAATAGTTATTAGGATTGTTAGAGTGGAATTGCCAAAGTGGTGGTAGCTAATTTCATTTCAAAGTGTGGCTGGTAACAAGAATAACAAGCAGAGCTTGGAAATTTATAACACTTGCCGATCTCCTATTAATTCAGCAGGAATTACGAAGTACCCAATCTGGGAAATCTGACATTGTGCAAGCTTGTAGAAGGGTTAATTTTCTTTTTAAATGAATCTTGTTTGCTATTTCTGAATTTTTAATTCTCATTGAGAGTGTTTTTCGAAAAATGGTTCCTATGGCATAACTGTCAGTCAATGGTTATGATTGCAGTTGCTGGATGAGAGGTAGAGAAAAAATGTTATGCGGTTTTTAGGCATTTTGTTCGAAGTTTTAATTTATTGTTGGCCATCTTTATTGAATAATAAACATGCCGGAGGCACAAGCAGATGTTTTTCTTTTCTCTGTTGCAAATTTGTTTCTTGGAATTCAAATGTGTTGTCTTTTTGTTGCTGGAAATGGCATACTTGTACTATTCTTTAAAAATAAGGCAAAATGTGCAGTCAATTTTGTTGAATGTAGCATATTGTGGTCCATCTGCAACAAACCTAGCGTGTAAATAAAATTGCAATAGTGAAATA
Source organism: Pinus albicaulis (assembly GCA_034641835.2). Classification (NCBI taxonomy): domain Eukaryota; kingdom Viridiplantae; phylum Streptophyta; class Pinopsida; order Pinales; family Pinaceae; genus Pinus; species Pinus albicaulis. Next base: position 997,504,816 of record CM076581.1, read on the forward strand.
GTCTGAAATAATTTATTTCGATTTTCAAACAGGGATATGCTTCACAAAAAGTTTTATTGTTTGGATAGCCCTGCAACTAAGAGATTCAACTAAGTTTTAATGTTTGGCATTGAACTTCAAAATTCAAGATTTTCCAATACATTTTTTTCCTTTATGTCAAAAGACTACAATTACTTCAAATTAATAATTCACAAACAATACTCCTATCGGCTTCTCTTTGCACCTTTCAAAGGGGCAACAACTAGTTTATTTATTAGTATATTATTTGATCAAACCATTTATTTTGATGAAATTAATTATATTCCAAATCCTATAGTATCCTATATGGCATTCCATCATATCGAGAACTGCTCTTACTGCATGCAAATAATTCGAATCCCACGAATTATGACGATCTTAATGGATTGGATCCAATTAAATCTTGCGTAATTGTGAATTAAAAAGAAGATTTAACTTCAATACTGCCACCACATTAAATCCATTCATGTCATATTAACCTTACTAGTACCAAATTTCACCCATTCTGTTGCCCATTTATCTATTTAAATCCTGTAAAAGAGATAATTCAGAGGTAAAAAAATTTCACAATGATGGGGTTCTTGTTTTTCATGAATCAGTTAGAGTAAAGTCAATTTTCTCAACGCTTATCCTAGGTCCTAGAACAATTGCAGAAGGTAGGATGGCTCATGTCAATTTTCTCAATGCTTATCCTAGGTCCTAGAACAATTGCAGAAGGTAGGATGGCTCATGTTCTTTGGGAAATTTGATGGGCATAAAATTGAGATAATTAGACCATTCGTTAGAGCCTTTGATAGAGTGAGGTTTAAATTGGGGATACAAGACTGAAGATAACAAAGTTAACAAAGTCTTTCATTGCAGAGGCAACATAACTTCTAAGGAGCAATGAAAGTTGGTTTAAAAACTAAAGATTGAAAGACTAAAAATGGAAAATTATTCTTCACAATATAGATATGGATCTCTCAACCTTTAAGAAAGGCATTCATGTATCTGCAATAATGTCTAAATGGCGAAATATATTGTTAGTATTGCAAAAAATTATTATCTTTGAAGGGAGATATGGGGTCTTACTCTTATACCATGATATACTTCTAATGCCTTTCATTAAGGGCAAAGAACTCAATCTTCCTTACTATCTTATGTCGAGCTTGAAAAATATGGCATTCAATATTTAGAGGAACTCTAGGAACATTAACTGAGCAGTATATTATCATGGGTTAATAAAAATCCTTGTAGAAGCACAATTAAGAAGTAATGGTGATAATTGACAGAGTTTCTTGAGAGAAATCATTTTTTGGAGGTCGCTGAAGAAAAAGAAATAAAAAAAAAATGCAAGAGGGTTCTTACAAACCCTAACCTTGAGCCTAAAATGGAAAAGCATGAAAATATGGACTCGGAAGCTACAAAAGATATGGAGGTTCCAAATATTGAGAATGCAGAGGATAATATTCCGCTCAGTGAATTATGAAGCAAGAAATTTTTTCAAAAGCCATACCAAAAAAGAAGTGACCAAATCAAAAAGAAAAGAAGAATGAATTGAAATACTTTAGAAGAAAGAAAGCCAACAAGAAATAAGAACAAATAGAGTTACCGTAAGAAAATAAATAGAAGTTACAAAAAAATAATGAAAGGAAAGGAACTCAAAAGATGGTGGAACCATAACAACAACTAAGAAGGAGTAAGAGAATCACTAGTAAGTATGGGCAAACAAGCAAATCACATGCCACCAGAGACCATAGATCTTGATGAGGCTGACAAGGTAGAAGCAAAGGTGACATCAGAGCCTTTGTATGACCAAATTGCTTCAAGAAAAACTCCAAAGGTCAAATTTGTCCAACAATAGGCCTATGATTATTTTGAGACATTAGAGAAAGAATTGCAACAGAAGGTACATTTCCCTTAGGAACTAGAATTTCATAATGATGCCCCACACAATGATACTCCTATCTTTGATCCACCTAAGCAATATGTCAATACTCCTCCTAGAGATCAAGAGATAATTCAAGCTTTTGAGCAGGAGGTTTATGAACTAGAAGTGTTGAATAAGCACATAAAGGATGAGAATGAAGTCATAAAAGCTCAGAATGATATTGTGTTACTCATGATGTGTTACTAGTACAAGAAGAATAAAAAAATCAAAGCAAAAAATAAGGTTCATTGGCAGAAAATCAGAGGCCTGCAAGGAAAGATCTTAATGAGAAAACTAAGGTGGTCATTGAACATAAAAAGAAAAGGAGCACAAACGAATTTAGATGTATCCAAGCATCGGAGGTAGTCCTTTGAAGGACATCCCTACAAGTTTTAAATTTTTTTCCACGAGTACATGCAACATCTTCGACGTGGGGGAATGTTGAACCTCCAAATTGTCCTCCTTTTGACAATCCATTTTTTCTTTTTTCCACCTATTTTGTTACACATATTAACTTCATTCCATGTCATTTATAAATTAAAAATAATCCAAGCCATGGAAGTTTAATGAAAATGTATTCATCCGTCAACTAAAAATTATGTTTTCTTTATGAAACTAGTTTAAAATATACTATAGCTACCGAAATGTGCATTATCTACAACTAAATTGAATATCTGCAGCCAAATCCTGAGTTCTACAAGTTTGTGCATGTTAGAGGAAAAACAAAATGCATGAGCAGTTTCCAAATGTCACCTACATGGATTTCCACTTGTTAGGATATTCCGACACATAGGAAATAGTTAAGAATAACTTAGTCTAGTGTAGAGTTAGGTAAAGTGTGTTTCTTTACTATGTACATTTATAACTTATAATCCAACGGTCATGATTTGTAGTGATCCAACAGTTTAGTCTCTCCTCGGTATTAATGACACTTGATCCGTGGCTTAACACCTGATTGGTCAATGATCTCTATTTAAGAGCATGGAGGGTCATTTTTCCAGTAGCCATTTATGAGAGAAACACATGTAATCTTTCTTTTATATTAATAAATTTCTTGAAGTGGCCGCATTGGCTCAGGTCGTGGACTGTTTCCCTCTTCGAGGGTTTTAACCACGTGATAATACTGGTGTATTGATTTGTGATCTATTTGTGAGTGGTGAACTTTGGTTTTTGATCTAAGGAACCTACCTTGTATATTCCTACATGGTATCAGAGGCAGGTTGAGGGCCGCATCCGTTGTTGATTCAAATCTGAAGCCGGTTTGACTGCATGTGATTGTCGTTTTCTAGATATACTATTTTTGAACATTTTCGGGCCTAGAGAACTGCTATGTTGTGTCTGGAGCGTCTATTACAATGAGGAACACCTTTCATTTCATGCGAAAAGGTTTCTGGTTGCCCAAGTTATGTTAGTTTAGATCTGGAGGTATAAAGTATCTGTTTTGCAGTTATATTTGTTAATAGTTATGCTTATTTCAGTTCCCTCTGTTTATTTCAGTTTTTAGGTTTTATTTATTTACCGAATCTATACCCTCTTTTCTGTGTATGCTCTTTGCTATGCGCTGTGTGCGATCTTGGAAAATCAGAAACAGGAAGAAGGGATTTTTTTTTGCCACGTATGCTCTTTCCCTGCGTCTTTGTGCGATCTTGGGAAATCAGAATAGTGAAAAATAGATAGTTGCCGGTAAGGCTGAACGAGAATCTAACGTTCTGGCGTAAGGCTTGCATTTAGTTTTATTTTGCTTGGATTTTTGTTTTTTTTTGTGCAGGAAAAAGCACGCACACCGAAGACTAAAAAAAAAAAAAAAAAAAACCCTCCTCCTTTCAAACAATTACAGAATCCTTTTACTATCTCACTTGGTGAGAAGTTAGTTTATGAGAATAGAAGTCTTGGGTTCAAGTCTCTTTTTCAAGCTTCTTTTGTAATTTTTTTTTTGTTAAAGGGGCGGAATATTTTTTTTAATTTGAACTTCATCATCAAATTTCAAACCGTTCTCGTAACTATTCGGCATCTACATCTCAGTTTTTTCAACAAGGCATAACTTCTTCATCCGGAAGCTGTTTTTCGAGCCGTTTTTTTTTTTTTAATAGCCTAATTTTTCGAGACCTTTCCATTGGAGCAGTTAGTTTCAACTTTTTCAGCGTTTGCTTTAAAAAAAATGGAAAGTGCATGCCTGATTATTCTTAACAACACCAATTATTTCCAATGGCTACCTCACATGGTAGATATACTTAGAAGTAAAGGGCTTTATAGAATAGCCACAAGACAAGAAACTAAACCTTCTGATGATGATAAAGTCGCTAAATGGGAAAATAAACAAGATCAAGTATAAGGGTCGATAGGAATGTCCACTGCTCAAGATCTTCGATTTCATATCCTTGAAATTGACACCCCTGATGAAGCCCTGAAAAAGCTAAATATTTTTTTTGGCATTCAAAATCAAATCAGGGCCCACCAGCTTGAAAATGAGTTTCTTACTTTGGACCCAAATAATTTCTCCTCTATTGAAGATTTTTTGTCCAAATTCAAGACCCTTGGACTTCGTTTAGAAGGTTGTAAGGTCAAAATGGATGATGGTAGCCTCATCTATTCCATTCTTGCTAAGCTTGTCCCTACACACTCTGTATTTGTTTCCACCTTCCATTCCACTAGAGAATCCATCATTTCTTCAGGAACCGCCTACAAGAACCCCACTTTTGATGCCTTTTGTGATTCTTTGATAAGAGAACAAGAAAAAATCTTACACGTTGGTCTTATCACTTTTGGAAACGCTTCTAAGAAAGCCTTAGCAGCCCAACAACAACCATATCAAAAGAATTCCAAGAACTAGTATCCTAAAAATTATGGCCTGAAACCAAACAAGGGTCCTAAGCAATTTCAACTGCAAACTGAAAAAGAAACTCACCAAAATGATAAGGCAAATAAAAACAAAGGGAAGAAGATAGATAGACATTGAAAATTTTGTAATCGTGATGGCCATATACAGTCCAAATATTTTAAGAAGATGGAAGCCTTAGAAGCAGCAATGAAGAAGCACAATATCAATTTGGAGCACTCTTCACCTTCATCCTCAGGAATGGCACTTTCTACTTGTGGTTGTCAAGCATCAAGATCTGGTTATGCATTATATGTATCTTCTTCTTCTCATTCTCATGAGTGGCTCATTGATTCTGGAGCTTCTTACCACATGGCCAAAAATAAAGCCATGTTTTCTTCTTTAAATGATTGTAACACGAAACATACTTATGTTGGTGATCATAGATCTCTTAGTGTTGTAGGATCTGGAACCATTCATCTAGATAATGCTCAGTTTAATAATGTACTATGTGTTCCTACCTTGTCATGCAACCTTCTATCTGTTTATCAGATAACTCATTTAGGTGAAGGGAAAATAGTATAATCCTCACCTCATGATGTTGTAATCAAGGACCTCAAAGATCCTAGACATATTTTAGCTATTGGCATTGCTGATGATTCCACAAGGTTGTATAAGTTTGACAACTTTGGGTCTTCATGTCTTCCATCCATTTTTGTTGCTCATAATGATGATGTGAGAAAACTTTGGCATGAGAGATTTGTTCACTTAAATTATCGCTCCCTTCAAACTCTCTGTAAAGAAAATATGGTGACAGGTCTTCCTATGGTATCTTGTCGAGATAGTGTTTGCTCCGAGTGTGTACTCGAAAAACATCATCGGGATAGTTTTGACAAGCGTGCCTCTTGGCATGCTTTAGCCCTTTTGCAGCTTGTGCACAGTGATTTATGTGGTCCACTTCCTGTTGTTTCTGTCTCTAGTTGCAAGTACTTTTTGACTTTCATTTATGATTTTTCCAGAAGCACTTGGGTATACTTCTTAAAACTCAAGAGTGAATTTTTTAACATGTTCTTGGCCTTTAAGGCATTTGTTGAGAAACAATATGGACATCAAATTCTTAAGTTAAGATCAGACAATGGAGGAGAATATGTTAACAATGAATTTATCAACTTTTGCATTGAGCATGGCATTCAATTGCAACATACCATTCCATATAATCCACAACAAAATGGTGTAGCTGAAAGGAAGAATTGCACCTTAAAATAAGTGGCTAATTGTATGCTTCAATCTAAAGGACTTAGTCTCCATTTTTGGGCAGAAGCAATTAACTGTGCAAATTACATAGTAAATCACACTCCTACTAAGGTTTTAAAGAATATAACTCCAGAAGAAGCTTGGAGCTCAATCAAACCAGATGTAAGTCAATTTCCTGTTTTTGGATGTGATGCTTAGGCCCATATTCCAGATGCGAAACATAAAGCCTTAGAACCTAAGAGTGAAAACTTCATTTTTGTTGGATATTCGGAAGATGTCAAAGGATAGAGACTTCTTCAACCAAAATCCAAAAATATAATCATTATAAGAGATGTAAAATTTGATGAAAATATATCGACCTGCGAGCCTAGTTCGGCGGGTGTGCCGCCTTTGGCCCGCGAGCTTGATTCTGCATATGTGCCACCTCTCTCTCTCTCTTTTATTTAAAATAGCATTCCTTCTAGTTAAAATGATGGCAGTAAGGACGACAATCCTCCTCCACCTCTTAAAGTTATTCCTTTTACTCCACAACTTCCAATATGGGTCTGCTTTACTCGGGATGCAGCAGGTTCTCTTGCAGGTGACCCTGTACACGTTCTCAGTTCGAAAGAGCCTCTTCCTTATTGGCTCAAGTTCCAAAAAATCCTGATCCAAAAACCTTTGAAGAAGCCTCTGGTCATCCAGATTGGGATGAAGCTATGAATGAAGAATATCGTTCCTTATTGGAAAACGATACTTGGGATCTTGTTCCTATTCCAAAAGGAAGAAAACTTGTTAGATGTAGATGGGTTTACAAAAAAAAGTTTGGACCAGATGGAAAAGTGGATAGACATAAAGCTCATCTTGTCGCTAAAGGTTTTTCACAAGTTGAAGGCATTGACTATACTGAAACCTTTCCCCTGTTGCCAAAATGAATTCTATCCAACTTGTTCTTTCCCTTGCTGCCTCCTTTAAATGGGAATTCCATCAGATGGATGTTAAATCCACCTTCTTACATGGATATTTGCATGAATAAATCTACATGGAACAACCCCTTGGCTTTATCCAGAACGACTCTAGCCTTATTTGTCGCCTTAGGAAGTCTCTTTATGGTCTAAAAAAAAATCCCTTCTTCATGTTTCTGATTTTCCAAGATCGCACACAGCGTAGAGAAAATAGCATACATAGAGAAGAGGGTATAGATTCGGCAAACAATAAAACCAAAAAACTGAAATAAACAGAGGGAACCGAAATAAGCAAAACTATTAACAAATATAACTGCAAAATAGATACTATATACCGTCAGATCTAACTGACATAACTTGGACAACCGAAAACCTTTTTTCATGAAACAAAAGGTGTTCCTCACTGTAACAGATGCTCCGGACATGACAGAGTAGTTCTCTAGGCCCGAAAATGTTCATAAATAGTAGATCTAGAAAACGGCAGTCACATGCAATAAAATTGGCTTCGGATTTGGATCAACAACGGATGCGGCCCTCAAAATAGCTCTGATACCATGTAGGATTATATAAGGTAAGTTCCTTAGATCAAAAATCAAAGGTCACCGCTCAAAAATAGATCACAAATCAGTACACCAGTATTATCACGTGGTTAAAACCTTCAAATAGGGAAACAGTCCACGGCCTGAGCCAACGCGACCACTTCAGGAAATTTGTTAATATAAAAGAAAGATTACATATGTTTCTCTCATAAACAGTTACTAGAAAAATGACCCTCCATGTTATTTAAATAGAGATCATGGACCAATTGGGTGTTAAGCCACGGATCAAGTGTCATTAATACCGAGGAGAAAGTGAATCATCGGATCACTATAAATCGTGACTGTCTGATTATAAGTTACAAATGTACATAGTAAAGGAACACACTTTACCTAACTCTACACTAGACTAAGCTATTCTTAACTATTTCCTATGTGTTGGAATATCCTAACATCCCCCCTTAAGAACAACTTGGGATAGGATTGAAAGATTTAGAAAGGTGACACAAAAGGAGCCTATTTCCTATGTGTCGAAATATCCTAACATCCCCCCCTTAAGAACAACTTGGGATAGGATCTAAGGATTTACAAAGGCGACACAATAGGAGAAGGAAGGAGGCATTAGAGCATATACCACCTATTGGTCACATTTGGAAGCTCACTGGATAAGTGTAGCTCATTGGTTAAACTTGTGGTCTGGTCAAACTTGTGGTAAATGTGGCTATGGAACACTTGTTTTATGCAGAGTATCAATAGACTGACTCTATAATCAAGTGAGCATAGAAATAGCAAGTGAGCAAGATTTGAAGGCCTAAGTTTAAGATGATGTGTCAATAAATGTCTTTTCATGATTTGCTCCTTCAGTAGGGAATCATGAGAAGCAAAAGTTCTATTTTGATTTATAATCTTAGATGTCAATTTCAGTTCTCAATTCTAGAAAATAATTCCTTAAATTTGTTAATCTTGAAACCATTATAAAACGCTTCGGTTTGAAAGTGAAAAACAACCAGTTAATTTCAAAAGTATTGTTTTTATCATTTCCTATTGTGAACTTTGTTTTTATACTTCAAGTAATATAATCTTTATTCATGGCATCTCTATGATTGTATTTTAGATTCAAGTCTCATGATCTAAGTTTTTAACCTCTCACACTCACCAAGAGGGCCCCTTGAGGATGTGTGAGATAGTATAGATGTCTTTTAAAAAATTGATTTAATTTCTTTACACTTTGCAACTAGATTGTAATATTTTTATGTAGTGTTCAGTTCATTTGAATTCTTTGTTTCATTTCGATACTTTGTTTTTAAATTTGCACTCATTTCTCTTTGTTTCATTATATGTCAAGCGCTTGGTAATAAACAAAAATTATCAAAATTATTTATCTTGAATTTTCTTTTAATCTTAGTCTCAATTTTATGTTTAGATGTTTACGACTAGCTCTGGTTCAGAACATGCACACTAGTAATCTCTTATGTGCTCAAATTTATGTCAATATCTCCTTTCCTTTTTTGTTACTACTTTCTAGAATAGTTTCAATTTCAAGTTGATATATTTTCTCTGCTTTTACAAGTTTGATAGTTTGAACTTTATTTCAAGTCTCATAGACTGAACTTGCTTCAAAGTTTCATAGAGTATATTTCTTTTTAAAATTCAATAGTTTATATTTTCTTTCAAACTATAGTGGATTAATTGTGTTTATTCAAAATTCAATAGAATACAATTCCATTTCATTGTTCCATAGAATATATTTTGAAGCTTTCGCATAATTTAGCATAGTTTCCTTTGAATTTATTTAATTTCCAAGTCTTGAATTTGATTTTGGCCTTTGAGACAGAACATATATGCGTGCTTACTAATTTCTCATCATAAATAGGTTTAACTTTCATCTTACAATTATAATAGTTTTTTTTTTCAATTAAAAGTCGATATCCTAGCATATATAGTGCAAGCGTACTTCGCAAGTTCACAAATAACTTCAAATCTAACTAATACAATTTATGCTAGCATAAAAATTTGTATAGATTGGTCATGCCCTTCACTTTGATTCTCATCTTTCTCTAAATTAACCCTTTTAAAAAAAATTGTATGCAATACTCCATTTTCATATAATGTGCCTCCAATGACTTCATCACTTATTCGCTTTGCAATAGGCTTGGTTTCACCTGTTATCATACTTTCATTGATAGAACTTTGTCCTTAAACAATTAAACCGTATAGTGAAATATTAAATGATAAATATATCACTGCATTAGATTAAATAATTGCTAATTGTACGTTCACGTACAAAATTTGCATGGGTATCAGTTGCAACCCTCAAGACTGTGTATGATAAATATAATTAAGGTACATTTGTTCCCAAGGCAATTAATATATCCATGTTAGCTAAGCTATGACATAAAGCTTTGTATCCACTAATATAAAAGTTCCATCCAAAGATTAATTGCGTTGGAGTTGATAAGATCCACCTTAAAAGTACTCATAGCTTGAGAACATTCACCAATTTTAAGTCTAAACCTATTCTAATTCATGGAGTTGTTGTAGCAGCTACAACAACCCCAAATTTTCCACTTCTTCTAAATTTTGAAGACCCCAATATGGAACTGATGTTTATCCTCTATCTATGGTTTCATAAGGATTTTCTCCTCATCATCCTACCTAGAGCTTCCATAAGATATGAAAAACTAAACCCTAAGCCTTGAACTTGAGTTTTTCCTCACAAAGTCGCTAGTCGTGACTGCAACTTATAATGGTAGCTCCGCTGGCCATTAAAGTTGTGATTTGCAACCTTTGCACCTAGTTGTGAATCAAACTCATAATTGGTAAGGGTGTACAAATTGGGTGTCAATTTTTTGACTTTCAACCTTTCTCATGTTGATTGCATGCGACTGAAACCTTCGCTCAACTTCGCCTTACGACCCTCATTCTTCAAGCTAGTCGTGTGCAACAAATTTTCTGTGAAATATTGTGGTGTGACCTCCTATCACACATGGGGGGATCCTATATAAAATAGAGTTTCCCCTTTCATTTTTTCATTCTTACTCCTATAGTCAAGAGACTTCTATCTCTCTCTAGCAACTAGAGATGACTTACAACCCCTCCAAGTAAGTAATGCTCGTCTCCCTCTGTAATAATTTTGTTTGTAATGATGATAGGTGTATGGCTCCTCCTTATATTAACCCTGCATATTTACCCATCCTGAACCCTTAAAATCCTATGTTATGCTAGCGTTCTCTCTCTCCCTAACATTTGATACTCACCTTATTCTCTCATACCTCCACTATGCTCTTTAGTTATACCCTAGGGTTGGCTTATAGACAACTTGTCAACCCTTTGGCCCTTTCCTTCTCCCCTCAACCAAATAACAATGGCTTAGTCTAAAAATCCTTGGTAAAACCCCTCTCGTTTCCCCACACTATGATGAACCATTAATTAACCCCTAGTTTCATTACGACCTAAATCGATCTATGTCCATTGTGGTTAGGATGCCTCATTTATTCATAGGGGAAGCCACGCCCTTGTTTGGGGTATGCCATTTTTGGCCCACAAATTTGTGTTTGAGGTTTTAGAACTCATAATACACTCTTGTTTAGGTGGAATTTATATTTTCCTTGGTGCCCCAAATTCCTTTTCCTTGGGCATGAGAAATTCCATATTTTCCAACCTTACATTTTTTTTGTTTTCAAAATCGCAACACCCTGTAAAATGTGAGGCCAAAGGAAATCATCTAATGGCTTAGCTCCAAGCATAGTCACGTGGCTATCCCTAGGCTTCAGCAACAATTTATACACAGGTGCATTTCCATGGAGTGCTTGCATTACATCCCTAGGCACTTAGCACTAGCGGGTGCACCCAAGCGTGGGCACATTGGTCCACATTGAATAAGATCAATGGGCGGAGGGGGCAAAGATTATTTTTTGGGTTATTCGCCATTTATTGTTGTGTGACATATACTACCTACCGTTAGATTTAAATTTGTTTAAATATAAAGGTGGAAAGTACATGCCACACCACATTAAATGATGATTAACCCAGGAAATAAGGCTCGTCGACAGAGGGGCATTGGCAGAAGTTTTTCACAGCCCATATGCAATGGCAGAGGTGCTCATAGATCGAACTGTGCATGACATCCTACATTGTTGCGTTGCATGTGGGATAATTTGTGAAGGAAATGCAAAGGAGGTCATGCATCGGCACCATATGCCTCCACAACCTTCAAATATCATCGTCTATATGTTGTGAGATGATGTTATGTGCCTCGCCCATGCGACCTGTGGCCCACTACTACGTCATACCATCGCGTCATCACCACCCACCGCCATGCTAGCCTATGTGTGGGTCCTTTATACACCTTATCTCCATGTCTACCTCATCCACCATGTCATATACCACATCATCCCACATCAAAACCATGTCTACACTTTGGTCCCATGTCACCTCCCACATGTCTTGGTCCCCACCATGCTAGCGCATCACCCTGCCATTAAAGAGGCCTTGGCATGCAAAATCCAACAATGGGGGAGATAGCCCATCTAACGGCTATAGTGAGATTTAAATCGATTATTTGCACAATAGCTATCCAAGCAAGGGGTTACGAAGAGAGACATGTGTCAGCTACTTGTTTCCTTTGCACCACCTCAAGGCCTTCCATTATCGGGAGCTCGATGATGTGGGAGAACACCACATGTCCTCCAATACCATTTAATTATTCCACGTGGGTACTATACCAATCTCACTCTGCATCTTGTTGACATCATCATGACGCCACTAAATCTTCCTTCCCTAAAATATGTGCACACGTGTCAAGTTGTGATTACTATAAATTGTATTAGGATGCTCATTTTGGGTTAATTATAGTACATTACAGCACTCATCTTCGTTCCTTCCAAAATTTTCGAATTGGGGAGTACAAGCCCTAGCACCCTTTGAGGATAACCCCAAATACACCCCATAACCCTTCCCATTGAGGGTTTCCCACACCCAAAATTTGAAAAATCCCACCATTCTCAGCTCATCCCTGCTAGGGGAAGAAAGTTTTTTTCTACTATACGAAAGGAAAATATTCACTGAATATAATACCCTAAAATTCCCATGAATTAATTCCCTAGAGTATTAATGGACCCAAATAGCTCCATATATGTTGAATTAAGTCATTTTAGGTTAAGAACCTCAAAATTAGCCATCAAGTCGTACTATGTTTCACCTATACATGAATTGTGGGATTTTTGCCACTCCCTAACCAATCAAATCAACACATGGCTCTAGTTCTCCCTCATTTCGAGGTACATAGTGTGACTCAACAATGGCCTCTTCTTCATGTATAAAGGATGGTGTAAGCACGAAAGGAAATGAGGTAGAAACGATTTTTGCCAACACCAAAGCCGACAATGGAAATGAACCCGTGAAAGTTATACAATTAAAACATTTCTTTCATAGTTTGATAGAATAAATGGAATTTTGGAGCATGCCAGAAGATGTAGAAATTATGTTGTATATTTTCAACTACTCATCAAATTTTAATCAAAATCACAAGACATAAACCTACTCTCTACTTTGCAGACATTAATTCACAATTTAGAACAAACATTTTAGATAAAAAATCACACACATGCAACAAGTATTTTCCTCTGGGTAAATAAATCTTCTTAAAATCCCAATGTATGCTTGCATTAATCAAATTAATAGATATGTATTACAATTTATTTTCTCAATTGAGCACAACCCACAATTGCATAACCTATCTCTCTACTCACTGAGATGCTCTGACCCAGATTTAGTCAATTTTTGTCTTTGCTTTAGCTCCTATTTCCCTAAGTTGTTCCTTTAGGAATTAGGCCCCTATTATTTAGGAATTCCTCCAAAATGGATTGCATAATTCCTTAGGTTGATCATCTGACTACATGCAACACCTATACACTCAAGACTAGTCTACAACTAATGTTACACTACCCTATAATTTCCACCAATCCTAGGGAACTCGAATTCTCTCATGAACTAGCTATTTTGGGTTGACTGATCAGTTAACTGGATGATCACTGAGTTTGACTGATGTCCCACTGCACAACTAACCCTCCACTAGTTCCTCCAATAGTTAGAACTAGTTTAATTGAAGACAACCTTAGATAATTGACCTTGACTGCCACAAATTAGCAATCACACATGCTTAACTAAACTTCAACTCCTCCAACTAAAATTTACTGAGTAAATTGGGTGACACAAGCCATGTCACATAAGTTAACATCATTTAAGTTGTTTTTTGATGTGGAAATTTGACTTTTCTCAATTTAATTAAGGCAAAATCAAATTGAGAATTTCTCACTGCATTTTTCAACACTCCCTCACAACAAGAAAGGAATTATCAACTACCCTTATCCTGCACCTATGGAACTCAAACTTCCCTCTTGACAAAGCCTTTGTCAAAATGTCAACATCTTATTCCTCTATCAGAATGTACTCAAACATCATTATACCCCTCTGCACATTGTCTCATAAATGGTGATATTAGATATCTATATACTTGGATCAACCATGAAAAATGGTATTCTCAGAGAGCTTGATGCTGTTGAGATTCAACAAGATGATGAGCTTAGTGAAAAGAGTCGCCTTCACTAAGTGGGCCCGCAGGCTATTTTTGGCGCAAGTCTATTTTTAGACTATGTCTATTTTTAGACATGGTGATCATATTTCAGAAGTTGCAGGATGTTATTTGTGGATGGTTGATCAATTTGGAAAAATAGATGAAATTATGTTTTTAGAAGATTGGGAGAAGTCTATTTATAGATATTTGATCTAAAAATTGTTGAGAATGCAGCAAGATGATGGAGCTTAGTGAAATGAAGTCGCCTTCACTAAGTGGGCCCGCAGGCAAATTCTGGCGCAAAGTCTATTTTTAGACATACGGAAAGTATGATTCGGATTCCATTTCTTGAGATTCTAGCATATGTATTATGTTGGTAAAAATAGATGAGACTCATATTTTTAGGTCACAGGCTATTTTTAGATCAGCCTCTAGAAATATGGAAGTCAATATTATTTATCTTTAATAATATTTTAATTATAAATCAGCATAGCTTTACTTTCTTGGAGACTTGGGCTGAGTCAGGAGGTCATGGAATCATGCTGTAGAATCACGTGGTTCCTAGGGTTTGATGGCATCTTGCATGGTTGACTTCAGTTGGACTTCAGTGGCAGAAGTTCTGGAGGAGTTAATGAGACAGATAGTGGAGTTGTGTTCTGTTTATTTTAGTTGAACTAGTTGAGATTAGTTTAACTAGCTAATCAATTAGTTATGAGTGAAGTGAATTAAATATTATTTAATTCATTAATTAGTAACTCATTATTCAACTCAAGAACACTTCCGGCCACTACGCATGATCGCCTGAAGGACCATGGAAAGAGGCAGGATGCAGCGTGAGTAGCTATCACTTGAGGATCGGGCTTGTGCATGAGATTGCACCACACTTGAGAATTGTCCTTGAGAGACTACAGCTTCAATCCAAGGAGATTCGAACCTTGGATCTCTATATAGACAGTCTATGATTGCGCAATAGAGGCAAGGCAATTGGCGGTGAGTTTTGAACCAGTAACCTGTTCAAAACTGAGCTAGTTTGTGTGTAACTTCATGAGAAAGTACCGAGTACTTGTGAGGAGTATTGTACTGAGTTTGTTACATGATTTCTCCATTATAATATACACAATAGCTGCGGGGTTTTCAGCTATAAGCTTTCCCCATACATACTATGTTAATGTGTGATTGATTTTGTGAGACTGCTTCTATTATTTCCGCATGTGACAATTAATTGTAGATGAGATTATGTGTTATGCATGCAATTCGAAATTGATGTGTAATCGGGTTAATCTCCACACAAGTGATTTATTCAAATTTTAATTTCTACAAAAATAGATTCAGTTCATGTCGATTATTGAATTTATAATAACGTACTTAAACAACAACTTATTCTGTTGGAGCACTTTATTTCAGTGAACAGATTTGGAAAATCATTGGGCTGAAGGAATTACGCAATTCCTAAGGGTTTATTGGAGTTCATGCATGGAGGACTCAGTTAGAACTGAAGTGGCAAAGTTATGAAAAAGTTGGAAGAGTAGTTCATGGAGTTGTATTTAGTTTAACTCAGTTAGACTCAGTTGAGCTAGTTGTATCTAATCTAACTGAATGATACACTAGTGAGAGTAGAGTGAATTAATTAGTTAATTAATTCACAAATAATAACTCATTAATCATCTGAACAATACATCGCTTAAATATAGTATGCCGGGCCTGGAAGTGGAGACTAGCGGAGAGATAGGTGAAAAGGGCAAGATGGACTATCTCGTTGTGACTATGTTGATGCATTGAATGCATCAAACACATTAGAGTTGCCATGACAAGATTGCATACTAAGGCAAGTGTAATTCGAACCAATTCCGTAGCTATTATTCAAGATGGATTAAGTAAAGGGAGAGAGGCAAAACTGCATAGATTTACTTTTTTCCATCATTAGTGTGTGTGACGATTGATTGTACTGAGAGCTTGAAGTAATAAGCTTTGTATGAGATTGTTACATGATCTCCATGATACATAATATATTGATAGTTGGGGTTTTTTAGCTTCAGGATTTTCCGTTAAACAATTGTGTTATGTGCGATTTTTTTTATTGCTTTTTGTGTTTGCAATTGATTTTCCGCAAAATATTAACAGTGGAAGGATTCTATATTTAGCAAGAAGATAAATATTGTTAGATCAGGAGAATATGGATGTATGCATGCTTATTGTATATAATTTCTAGATGGTATCGGAGCAGTGTTAAATCTTGAAGATTGCAATTGTGAAGAATTGTTGAGTTTGTGCTGGTGGACAATTCGAATTTGCTGCAGAAAATTCTTGGTGCAGAAGTTGAGTATACATTGAAATGTCTTTCAATGGGTTGCGATTGGAGTATGCCCTTGATGGGAGTTGTTAGGTAAGGTGTTCACTAGTATGTAGTCCCCTTTACTTTAGTGTAAACCCCTTTATTATTACATTTGCATTCCCTTGTAACCCCCATTTTGTTATTATTGTGCCCTTTAATTATTATTGTTAGGTTGGCTAGGATTACATTGTGGCCCACTAGGATTACATTATGGCCCCATAGACTCCTATATATAGAAAGGAGGTTTTGTAAATTGTATCATCCAAGAATTGTTCATTTATGTAATGTATTGGAGGTTGCCCCTTCGAAGTGGCTCATTTCTAAGGCGTTGATATCTCTTTTCTTCTTTGAGGCCGGTTACACAACATTTGGTATCGTAGCTTTGGATTCTAGGGTTTCGTTATCAAAATTATACTATCGTAGACATTTTTCAGAATTTTTTTCTACCAATATTCAGAAGCTGAAATTTTTAGGGTGCGAAGCTGAAATCTTGAGGAAGGCTGTCTAAAAATTTCAGATCTTGGTTCGCAATATTTGAGGAGATATCATCTGTGGAAGTTAAGTATTTTTTCAGGCTCATAAACAGGTCATCGTGGCATTTGCGCTATAAATTTTTTTGTACGAAGGGTCAGAGTCTGAAATTCATATGGTGCGAAGCTGAAATCCTGAGGAAAGTCGTCAAAAAATTTCAGAACTTGGTTCGCAATATTTTTGGAGATATGATCTGTGGAAGGTAGTGTTTTTTCAGGCTCCTGAATTTCATCTCAAAGAGGTGATCGTGGGAAAATTTCAATAACTCTCTCTCTGGGCATCGGATTGGAGTGCCGTAAAAATTGGTCGCAAGTACACGGACTATAGTTTCGTTTCCTTCAATTTTAGAGACAAAGGACAAAACAGTGACACGTGGCAAGTCGTACAAGTTCACTCTACTGAACCAGTCCATAATTAGGTCATTGTGGGAGATTGGACACAACTTTGTCTTGGAGAATCCAAACGTCAGAATTTAGTGGTACCTTAAAGTGAGAATTCAGAGGGGTCACCTCACTAAATTTTAGATATTGAAGAGCCACAATCACAGAGATAATACAATTTAAATATCAAGCTCCTTAAAAGCAAGTAAAAGGTGTGTATATATATATTTTTTTTTTTTATTTTATTTTTTTTTTTTTTTTTTTTTCCGAATTGCATAAGTCTTGTTTGAAGAATCAAGTTGAATTGATTGCAAGGGCATATTGTAGAATAGATATCAGTATTGGATTATAAAATGGCCCATAAAAAGAATTCAACACCCATTAAGCCTTTGGAAAGCTCTACTATGACTCATGAAGACGAAGAATTGCAACATGATATATCAAAATTACAAGAGCAAGTGCAACAAATTTCACTCTCGCAAAGAGCAACAAAAAATGAAATGGAAGTTTTGAAGAAAGGCATGGAAGCTAAGATGGATGGCGTGGAAGCTAAGATGGATGTCGTGGAAGCTAGGATGGATGGCATGGAATCTAAGATGGATGACATGGAAGCTAAGATCGATGAGAAAATGGAAAACATGAAGAATTTTCTAAAAACATACATGGAAGGTTTGACAAAGTTGATACAAGAAAGGTTTCCTAATGGTGAAAAGATAGTAGAAGAACCTCATGATGAGAACAAAATAAATGTTAATTATGATTTCATAAACTCTAATGTTGGCGAGAAGAACCACCATATTCCAAAGATGGATATGAGGAAGTTTGATGGAAAGGATCCTGTAACATGGATACTACAGATGGAGCAATATTTTGATCTCCATAACGTGCAAAACACACAAAGGTACGCATTGCAACTTTACATTTAGAACAAAATACATTTGTATGGTATCGATGGCTTTGCTCCCGTAAAAAAATTGTCACTTGGTCAATTTTTACGGAAGAAATGATTGCACATTATGAGGATACAAAGAGCAACACCTTCTTTAGCCAATTGATAAATCTCAAACAAAAGGGTTTAGTGGGGCAGCACATTGAGGACTTCCAAAAATTGAATATAAGGGTAACTGATATTCCAGAGGAACACAGGATTTATCTCTTCATAGGCACTTTAAAGGATAACATCCAACATGAAGTTCGCGTTTTGGAACCTGATTCATTGGAGAAGGCATTCAGGTTGGCAAGAAAAGTTGAATGTAAAATTAGGGCGACAAGGAAGCCTACCACTCAATTCTATAAAGAAGGAAGTGTTGCTACGCCTAGATTTCCACAACCTACAAGGTTGAAACCACAAAAATTGGAAGAAAAAAGAGCAAAAGGGCTTTTCTATAGTTGTGATAGAAAATACACTAAAGGTCATAAGTGTGTTGAAAATAAATTATTTTACATAGATTGTGAAGAAGAAGAAGAAAATTAACAAGAAGAGGATATACACCAGGAACTAGCCATAGAAGAGGAATAAATGAATCCGACCATATCATGTAATGCACTGGCAGGAATTACCACTCCTCAAACTCTCAAGAAAGCAGGACAGATCAAGAAGAAAAAGGTAATAGTGTTGATTGATTCAGGTAGCACCCATAATTTTATTCATTGTAAGGTAGCCAAGGAATTAAATTGTTTCCTATACCCAGCACCATAATGCCAAGTGATGGTTGCAAATGGAGGAACTATAAATTGCTCTGGGAAATGCCATAATATCAAGCTAACCATGGGGGAATATGTATTGACTAGTCCAATGCTTTCCATTCCTATGGGAGGTGTTGATGTTGTACTAGAAGTACAATGGTTACAATCTTTGGGGACGGTAGCTTTTAATTTTCAAGAAATTTTCTTGAAATTTTTTTCAGAAGGAAAGGAAGTCGAATTATGGGGTATTGCGGGGAAGCCAGGAAGGATAATAAGCTCTAATGTCATGACAAAGCTTCTAAAAAAAGAACAGCGAGGCGTAATTGCACAATTATGCTCACTAGAAGTTCCAACATCAAAATCATCTATTTCTGCAGATCTCCAACAAGTCTTGGACAATCATTCCAAGGTGTTTCAAACTCCCAAAGGACTCCCACCTATTCGTGATCATGATCATGCTATTCATTTGATTCCAGGAAGTGTTCCTCCAAACATCAGGCCTTATAGATATCCTTACTTCCAAAAGAGCGAAATTGAACGTATGATTGCAGAAATGTTAGAGGCGTGTATAATTCAACCTAGTCAAAGTTCTTTCTCTGCTCCTGTAGTATTGGTACACAAGAAAGATGGATCATGGCGAATGTGTCCGGATTATAGGGAGCTCAATAAGCTCACCATTAAAGACAAATTTCCCATTCCTGTGATTGATGAATTATTGGATGAATTTCATGGAGCAATTTATTTTACCAAGTTGGATCTTCGTTCAGGATATCATCAAATTAGAATGAAGACTGAAGATATTCCAAAAACAGCATTTCGAACTCATGAGGGTCATTATGAATTTTTGATCATGCCTTTTGGCCTTACCAATGCACCTTCTACATTTCAAGGGTTGATGAATTCCATTTTCAAACCCTTCCTTAGAAAATTTGTGCTAGTATATTTTGATGATATACTAATCTATAGCAGGTCTTGGAAGGATCATGTTGAACATGTTGACAGGGTGCTCAAACTATTGCAGGAGAAACAATTATATGCAAAAACATCCAAATGCTTCTTTGGAGTACAAGAGGTGGAATATCTGGGTCATATTGTATCTCACGAGGGTGTTAAGGTAGACCCTAACAAAATTAAAGCCATTAAGGAATGGAATGTCCCCACAACCATAAAGCAGTTGTGAGGATTTCTCGGGTTAACAGGGTATTATCGAAAGTTTGTTAAGAATTATGGGAGAATAGCAACACCTCTAACAACATTATTGAAGAAAGATGCATTTTCATGGACTCCCGAAGCAACTAAGGCCTTTGAACATCTTAAAGAGGCAATGTGCCTAGCACCAGTCTTAGCTACGCCAGACTTCACAAAAACCTTTATTGTGGAATGTGATGCCTCAGGAAATGGAATTGGTGCAGTTTTAATGCAGGAAGGAAGACCCATTGTTTTTGAAAGTCGTCCAATCAAAGGAAAGTATTTACAAAAACCTATTTATGAGAAGGAAATTTTAGCAATACTGCATGCACTAAAGAAATGGCGAACTTACCTAATGGGAAGACACTTCAAGGTAAAAACTGATCATGATAGTCTTAAACACTTTTTTGAACAAAGACTATCTTCAGAAGAGCAGCAAAAATGGGTCACAAAGATGTTGGGTTATGACTTTGAAATAATCTACAAAAAAGGGAAGCTAAATGTTGTTGCAGATGCACTCAAGAAAGAATGAAGAGGTGGAAGCATTGCTTTGTGCCATTTCTATTATCCAACCAGATTGGATAACCGAAGCAAGAGATGAATGGAAGAAGGACAAAGATGTATGGACACTCATTCAAAAGTTGCAGCAAGATCCTAGTACATCCGATACATTTAGTTGGAAAAATGATTCCTTATGGTACAAAGATCGCTTATATCTTTGTAAGAATTCCCAACTAAAACAAAAGATTCTTCTCGAATTGCACACTTCTCCTTTAGGAGGACACTCAGGATTTTTAAAAACTTACCACAGGGTGAAGAAAGAATTTTTTTGGGATGGCCTTAAATCTGATATTCAAAAGTTTGTGGCGGAATGTTTGGTTTGCCAGCAGAATAAAGTGGAAACAATTAAGACCCCGGGACTTCTACAATCTTTATCCATTCCAAGTCAACGTTGGGAGGAGATTTCAATGGATTTTATCACAGGTTTACCTAAGTCCGAAGGAAAGAGTGTCATCATGGTGGTAGTTGATAGACTTACCAAGTATGCACACTTTTGTGCATTATCTCATCCATTTAAAGCAAGTACAGTTGCTACTACATTTATGGACAGAATTAAAAAGCTACATGGAAGCCCAAGGGTTATTGTGAGCAACAGAGATCCCATTTTTACTGGAAATTTTTGGACGGAGTTATTTTCTTGTTTGGGTACTCAATTAGCTCATAGCTCATCTTATCATCCTCAATCTGATGGTCAAACTGAGATAGTAAATAAATGTTTGGAAGGATATCTTCATTGTTTTTTATCTGATAAAAAAACACAATGGGTCAAGTGGTTACCTCTCGCTGAATGGTGGTATAACACTTCCTTCCATACTGCAGCAAAAATGACACCATTTATGGCACTTTATGGATATCATCCACCATCCATAACATCATATTTAAGAGAAAATTCGAAGGTTCAAGCAGTGGAAGATCACATCAAGCATCAGCAAGAAGTTCTCCAACTCTTAAAGGATAACCTAACTTTGGCACAAAATCGAATGAAACAACAGGCATATCAACATCGTAGCAAGAGAAGTTTTGATGTAGGATATTGGGTATTTTTATGGCTACAACCATACAAAAAAATGTCCCTCAAGCAAGCTAAGAAGGATAATAAATTATCACCAAAGTACTATGGTCCTTACAAGGTGTTGCAAAAGATTGGTTCTATGGCATACAAATTGGAGCTTCCCGCTTCTTCGCGAGTACATCCAGTTTTCCATGTTTCATGCTTAAAAAAGGTTATAGGTGAAAATCTTCCAGTTCAAACAATATTGCCAGAACTTGATGAGGAAGGAAAAATCATATTGGAACCTGAAGCGGTCATGGAAACAAGAACTCGACAGCTACGGAATCGATCAATTTCAGAGTATCTCATCAAGTAGAAGAACTTACCCACTGAAGATTCTACATGGGAGGATGAGAATTTTATACAAAAGCACCCAGAGCTACTCAAGCGTTGAGGACAACACTTTTTTGAAGGGGAGGGGCATGTTAGGTCCCTATATTACTAGTATAGTCCCTTATTGTTGTTAGTGTAACCCCCTTATTGTTATTATTGTACCCTTGTAACCCCCATTTTGTTATTATCGTGCCCTTAAATTATTATTGTTAGGTCGGCTAGGATTACATTGTGGCCCACTAGGATTACATTATGGCCCCATGGACTCCTATATATAGAAAGGAGGTTTTGTAAATCGTATCATCCAAGAATTGTTCATTTATGTAATGTATTGGAGGTTGCCCCCTCGAAGTGGCTCATTTCTAAGGCGTTGATATCTCTTTTCTTCTCTTTTTGGAGTTGGTTACACAACAGGAGCTCAAATTACATAGCCTAGAACGATAGGATGGAGGAAGTGCTGGAGGATAATGGATTGAAGGAGTTCATCGATAGCGATGTTCCTAAGCCGGGATCTAGCGATGCTGCATTACTTGACGCATGGAAAAGAAGACAGAAAAGATGAGAAGAATTCTGTTGGAAGGTGTGAAGGACCATATTGTGTCCAGCCTTCATGGGAAATCCACTCCATTCTTAATGTGGAAGGCTTTGACATATTTGTTCCAAAGCAGAAGCGACCATAGGAAGTTGGCGCTTAAAGACAAGCTCAAAAAAATAAAAATGGAGAAGGGAAACAATATTCAAAAATACCTCACGAAGTTTGTCCACTGCAAGGACAACTGGGAAGTGTGGGGGTTATTGTTGATAATGAATACTTGGTGAGCTTGGCTCTCCTTGGGCTTTTGAAGAGTTGGCCTAGCTACGAAGACTCTGTTAATGGATGGGAGAAACTGCCGGGATGGGAGCGACTTTGGTCAGATCTTGTGCAGGAAGAGATAAGGTGGGGTACTAGGGATGGATCTTCATCGAAGAATGAAGATGAATAGAATTACGCTTTGGTTGCCAAAGAAAGGAAAGGGAAGGGGAAGAAATATCCTTCAAAATCCGAAGCTAAAGGCAAGAAGTAGGATTTTTCCAAAGTGAAGTGTTTTCATTGTAACTGTCCACAGAAGAAGAAGAACAAGAAGGCTGCTGGAGCTGCAGCTGGAGAGGCCTTAGCCTCTCAATTTGAACTTGATTTCTCCTTGATCGCATGCTTCGTTTTAAGTGCAATGGGATCGGTGTGGTATCTTGATAGTGGTGCGTCTTTCCATATGACTGGAGACAAATATTTGTTTAGTGACTTGGAGGAGAAGGACCTCCAGATGCATATAGAGATGGGCGACGATGGTCGGTACAGTGTGAATGGAATTGGGACCATTACCTTTGAGAGGGAGTCTGGTAATCCATTCTTGTTGAAGGATGTTATGCATGTTACAGGTCTGAAAAAGAACTTGGTCTCAGTCGCAATGCTCAAAGACAAAGGTTATGATGTTGTTTTCAGTGAGGGAAAAGCCTTCCTTCGACATAAAACAATGTGTCAAACCAAGAAGATAGGGGTTCGAATTAAGAATATCTACAAGCTGGAGGTAGATGGCTGTGCTACAATGGTGGGAAAAGTAGAAGAAGTGGTGAGCCGGGATGAGGGAAAATTATGGCATAAGAGATTGGGACATCTTCACCATGGCGCTTTGTAGATTTTTCAGCAGATTTCTATTGGACTTCCCAAGGGTACTCTTGCGTAGTTAGATCAGTGCAAGGGATGTACTATGGGTAAGTTTGTGAAGACCACCTTTCACAAGAAGGAGAATCGTGCTTCGGTGATCCTGGAGAGAATTCACACAGACGTGTGTGGACCTTTCTCGGTTGCTTCAACAACAAAACACAGGTATTATGTTATATTTTTTGATGACTATTCTCGTAGACATTGGATCTTCTTCATGCAGAAGAAGAGTGAAACGTTCTCAATGTTCTATGAGTTCAAAGCATTGGTGGAGAAGGAGTCAGGGAAGCAAGTGAAAGCTCTACGGAGCGATAATGGTGGTGAATAGATCTCGGGCAAATTCAAAGAATTCTGTAGCAAAGAGGGAATTTGAAGAGAACTCATAGCGCCTCATAACCCACAGTAGAATGGGGTTGCTGAGAGGAAGAACAGAACGGTCGTGGGTGTTGCACGAGTGATGTTGCATGACCAGGGCCTACCGACGCACTTGTGGGCGGAAGCATGCAACACTGCGGTTTATGTGCAAAACCACTATCCTCATAGAGTACTTGGAATGAGTACACCTGAAGAAGATTTTACTAGTAAGAAGCATGATATTTATCATTTAAAGATTTTTGGCTCATCTGTTTACATTCATGTCATGACAAAGGATGCTAGGAAGAAGCTGGAGCTGACTGCAGAAGTTGGGATATTTGTGGGGTACACAGAAACACCCCATAATTATCGTGTGTATTTTCCAAACAGTCAGATGACCGTGGTGTGACGGGATATAAAATTCAATGAGGTGAAAGCCATAAAGTTGTCGCTTGAGAGGGAGCTACACTTGCATGCAGAGGAGGAAATTCTTGTTCCCAAAGATGAGCCTCTAGATGTGGATCAACCACAGGAGGAGATTCATGGAGTGGAGGAGTCCACTCATGCAGAACCAAACATAAAACAAGGTAGAAAGTGTACCACAGAAGTTGAGAGACTGAAGGTTGATGTGGCATAGAATGTAGGACTCCTTACATCATAGCGCAGACAGAGACAGTCACCTGACCATTATACTGGATACATGGCTCTTATGAGCAAGTGTATCATGACAGAGCCATCTTCTTTTGAAGAAGCAGTGCAGGAGCCCACATGGGTAGATGCCATGGTGGAGGAGTATGACTCCATCGTCAGAAACAGTGCTTTGGAGATTGTTCCAAGGCCGGTGAGAAAATCAGTTGTAGGATCAAGATGTATCTACAAGGTAAAGCAAGTTGCTGATGGGAGCGTTGAGAAGTATAAGGCAAGATTTGTTGCCTGGGGCTTCTCACAGATCAAGGGGATTGAATATGAAGAAACCTTTGCACCTGTCACATGGTATTCTTCCATACGAACCATCCTTTCTCTCTCAGCGCAGATGGTTTGGCACATTCATCAGATGGATATGAAGACTGTGTTCCTTAATGGGATCATTGAGGAAGAAGTGTACATTGAGCAGCTTGAAGGATTTGAGATCCACAGCAGTGAGTTGCATGTGTGCAGGTTGTATGGGCTGAAACAAGCACCACGTGCTTGGTACACTCGGATCGACAGCTATTTCACCGAATTTGGCTTCAACAAGTGTGAGGTGGATGCAAACCTGTACCAAATTGTGGTGGAGGGTAAGCTTTTAATCATTTTTCTTTATGTTGATGATTTAACACTAACGGGTGATGAGCAGTTGATACACTCATGCAAGGCAGATCTTGCAAAGGAGTTTGAGATGAAGGATTTGGGCCTCCTTCATTATTTCCTTGGATTGGAAATATGGAAGCGGGAAGGTGAACTGTTTGTGTCTCAAGGCAAGTATGCCCGTGAGATACTAGAGAAGTTTCACATGCAAGGCTGCAAGCCTATCGAAACTCCTCTTCTAGGAAATTGGAGGAAAGAGGATGCTAGATTGGCAGAGGTAGTGGATGCCACTATTTATCAACAGTTGGTGGGTTCGCTCATGTATTTAGTTAATACAAGACTGGACGTATGCTATGCGGTGAACCAGCTTTCACAAGCAATGGTTAAGCCTACCAAGCTCTTTTGGAAGGCAAGAAAGCATGTCCTGAGATATCTCAAGGGCACATCTGAGTATGTTTTATGGTATAGATAGATAGATTAGGTGAAGTTACATGGCTTCACGGATGCAGATTGGGCAGGAAGCCCAACAGACAGAAAGAGCACATCAGGAGGGATTTTCAGTATCGAATCTATGACAGTTTCTTGGTACAACGGGAAACAAATATCTATGGCACTCAGTTCAGTGGAAGAAAAATACATGGCAGCAAGTCAAGCTGCATGTGAGGCTATCTAGATGAGGAAGATCCTGGTCAGTTTGTTCGGTTCACATTTAGATCCCACAGCGATACATTGTGATAATCAGAGTTGCATTAAACTCTCGGTTAATATTGTGTTTCATGATATATCTAAACATATTGATATCTGGTATCATCATATCAGATATTGTGTGCAGTAGAAGATCATGTTGCTTCAGTACATTCCTACGGAGGATCAGAATGTAGATATTCTGACGAAGGTGCTCACCAGGAGAAAATTCGAATACCATAGAGGTAGGATCGGGGTGAAGGATAATCCATATCTTGTTGAGAGGGAGTGTTGAGATTCAACAAGATGATGAGCTTAGTGAAAAGAGTCACCTTCACTAAGTGGGCCCGCAGGCTATTTTTTGGCGCAAGTCTATTTTTAGACTATGTCTATTTTTAGACATGGTGATCATATTTCAAAAGTTGCAGGATGTTATTTTTGGATGGTTGATCAAGTTGGAAAAATAGATGAAATTCAATTTTTAGAAGATTGGGCGAAGTCTATTTATAGATCGTCAATCTAAAAATAGATGCATGTCGATTATTATTAGCTCTTAATAATAATCAGACTCTAAACAACAACTTATTCTCTTGGAGAACTTTGTTTCAGTGCACAGATGTGGCACATCAGTGGAATGAGGGAATTACGCAATTCCCAAGGGTTTACTAGAGTTCATGCATGGAGGACTCAGTTAGAACTCAAGTGGCAGAGTTATGACAGAGTTGGAAGAGTAGTTCATGGAGTTGTATTCAGTTTAACTCAGTTAGACTCAGTTGAGCTAGTTGTATCTAGTCTAACTAAATGATATATTAGTGAGAGTGGAGTGAATTAATTAGTTAATTAATTCACAAATAATAACTCATTAATCAATTGAACAATACATCAGTTAAATATAATGCATGTCAGTTCCAATGGAGACCAAGTGGAGAGATAGGTGAAAGGGCAAGATGGACTAGCTGTTGTGACTATAGTGATGCATTGATTGCATCAAACACACATTGGAGTTGCCAATGAGGATTGTATAGTCAAGGCAAGGGTAATTCAAATTCATTCAGAGCTATTCTTTAGCAGGAATTGCGCAGTGGAGGTAGTCTAGCAGGAGGGAAAAAATCAGTGCATGGATTTGCAGATTTTTCTTGATTAGTGTGTGACGATTGATTGTACTGAGAGCTTGATGTACTAAGCTTTGTATGAGATTTTTACATGATATCCATGATACATAATATATGATAGTTGGGTTTTTCAGCTTCAGGCTTTCCTGTTAAAAAATTGTGTTATGTGCGATTGTTTTTATTTATGCTTCACATGTGTTTGCAATTGATTTTCCACAAAAGATTAATACTGGAATGATTTTGTATTTTGCAAGAAGTTAAATATCGTGAGATCAGGGGAATCTGGATGTTTGCATGCTTATTGTATACTAATTTCTACAGATGCAACTCTTATTGTCACAATAGATCACAGTTGGATCCATCATTTGACCAAACAATCCAACAAATTATATTTCTCATCCAGATCACCTCACATGATGTTTGACTTGCAACCATGTATTCTAATTTTGTCAAGCTGAGCACCATAAATATTTTCTTTTTGTTGTACCAAGAAATCGTTGCAGGCCTTAACACTAAAAATTCCACCTGATATACTCTTTCGGTCTGATAGACTCCCTGCCCAATTTGCATCTGTGAAGTCACACAACTTCACTCCCTCTGTTTGTCTCTACCATAATCCAAATTGGGTAGTGCCTTTGAGTTACCATAGAACATGCTTAGTTTCCCTCCAAAATCATTTGGTTTGCCTAACCATAGCTTGGCTCATTTGGTTGACTACATAACTGTATAAATTGTATAGAAACTTTGTACCAATGGATTCAATCAAATCATGTAATGTACTAAAACAAGATACTGAATCCTTCTACTATATTTGCGGAATATAAAACATGATTGCTCAATCACATGTAAGTCAGAGAAAGAAGTAAATCAGTCACACAACACAAGATGTTCTTGGTGAAAGAAACTACTCAAAACCCCTATATTTTTATATTGCATAAAGTCAAGACCATGAAACAATACAATGATTTCTCACACCGAGAAAATCATGCACACTACCGATCGTCTCACCCTGATCCTACTCAAAACTAACTGACAATTCTTAGGCAAAATTGATCAACACTTAGCCAAGTCTTAGCCTTTTCTAAACCCAGCCTTGCTCATGAAATCCCTATGGAAATAAATCCATATTAAATAGGAAATTCAACCCTCCTTGATTGTGCAATCCATCATGGCCTTCTTGTGACTTTATAATTGCGCCCGAGAAATTTGCTAATAATACAACTGATAGTTATCTTCCCTTTAACCTCTATCTCAACTGGGTCTTCATCAGAACTGACATACATGCAACTATTAATAGTGAATCATCAGTAATCTGATTGATCACTACTTGTGAATAAATATAATTTGTTTCACTGGACCTCTCACTAATTCATCACTCAATTAGAACTAGTTAAAATGATTTTGACTCAATTAATTTGAGTTAATTGATTACACTCACACCACACTAGTGCTACAACTGCAAATGGACCCCAAAAATAATATAATCACTCTACATGCCTCATCTTAGACCCTCAACTTGAAATTCTTGAGCTAACTCATTCTTCATGAATCAGTCTTGAGATGACATTAAAATTTATTGTCCAATTTATTTAAGGGAAAAATAAATTAGATGACTACATTTAGCACTAATGTGTAACTGAATTCCTCACCAATATGTGACTGGAATCCCACACCAGTATGTGGTCAATTTTTGTCCTTTCTAGTTTCCAATTTCACTATTTCTTGTTGCAAATTTCAAGACTCCCTCTCAACAAGAAATGAATTCAATCTATCCTGATTCTATACCTTTGGAATGTTCTGCATGCAACACTTATCTAGTGTTGTTTGCACCACAACTCCAGAAATTGAATAGCTTCCAAACAACTGAATCAGTATAATGCATCTCTCATCAGATTCTTATGGCTGCTACTAGTTACTGCATTTGTCTACTGGACTTTATGCGTTGTTGCTGACATCTGCATCCATGCCCTCTACATTGATGCCAACTCTGATCTGCACTCCAGTATCTGATATCTGTCACGCTGATTTATGTATTCCTAAAATTTGACTTCATCAATCTAACCGACCCTTCTCGCTACAATTGTACTATGGGCTCCTCATAGCTAGGTTCGATCCATGAGACACATCATCTCAATGGACACTACCCAAATTTCTTCTCTTGGGATTATGTATGCACATCACCCCACCTCTCACCTGGAGGTATGGCTGAATGTGCTCCCTCTTTCCATATGGCTCGAGATTTCCTTCTCTTGAAGGTCTCTGCTTGAGTGGACCCTTCCACTCGGTCTCCTCTCTACTTCTCCAATTGTGGTTGTTCCACAACCTTCTAAGACTGCTTCTGAGGTTGCATGTTGAGAGGCTCCCTATCAACCACCAAGTCACTAACCTCTGATTTTCTCCTCAAATATTTGCATGCATCTTGTACCTCAAGTGCATGCAGGTTCTTGACTCGCGCACATTGTAATTTTCTCGTCGTCACAAAATTTTATAAAAAGAGAGCTGATTTTAAATCGATGATATCTCCCTCATCCGAGCTCTGATTCGACCAATTGTTTTTTTCAATTTGGGTATTTTTTCGTAAGGAATCCAAATGTGGTATTTTTTTTGAAAAATTTTCACCAAAATTTTCACATATTCTCTGCAAACTCTTTTCATATATTCTCTGCAATTTTTCCATATATTCTCTGCAAACTCTTTTCATATATTCATATATTGGCTGTAAATTTTTCACCAATTTTTTCATATATTCACCAAATGAGGGTGCGCTTGATCTTTCTGGAACATTCTCGATAATTCTACTTGGTATTCAAAATTATGTGAAGTATGGAAATTAGTGTGATATGAAACCAACTCACAAAATAGAAGAAAAGAGAGATCAACAACTTAGAAATCAGCCTCTTCAAGGGGGAAACCTCCTTTACATTACATAAATGAACAATTCTTGGATGATTCAAATGAAAAAACATCCTTTCTATATATAGGATTCCAATGGGTCACAATATAATCCTAGCTTACATAATAATAACAATAGTGGGCTTCTATGGAGCACAATAATAACAATATGGGGACTACTCAGCACAACAATAATAATAAGGGGGATATACTAACAATAACAATAAGGGGATACACTAGTATTATAGGGACCTAACGTGTCCCTCTCCTTCAAACAAGTGTTTTCCTCAATGCTTGATTATTTTTGGATGCTTCTGTATAAAATTCTCGTCCTCCCATGTGGAATCTTCAGCGGGTAAGTTCTTCCACTTGCAGAGATACTTTGAAATTGATCAATTTCGTAGTTGTCGAGTTCTTGTTTCCATAACTACTTCAGGTTCCAATATTATTTTCCTTCCTCGTAAAGTTCTGGAAATATTGTTTGAACTAGGATTTTTCCACCTATAACCTTCTTTAAGCATGAAACATGGAAAAATAGGTGCACTCAAGAAGATGCAGGCAACTCCAATTTGTACTCCACGGTACAAATATTTTTCAGCACCGTGTAAGGATCATAGTACTTTAGCGATAATTAATTATACTTCTTAGCTTGCTTGAGAGATAATGGTTTTTATGGTCGTAGTCATAAAAATACCCAGTCACCTACATCAAAACTTCTTTCGCTGCGATGTTGATATGCATGTTGTTTCATTCAATTTTTCACCAAATTTAGATTATCCTTTAAGAGTTGGAGAAATTTTTGTTGATGCTCGATGTGATATTCCACTACCTGGTCATCCATATTAGCTTTTATGTCATCCTTCAATTCGTACACCTTAGCATCCATGTCTCCTTTTAAACCATATATGTCATCTTTGGTTGCTCTTTGTGAGATCGAAATTTGTTGCACTTGGTACCGTAATTTTAATAGATCATACTGCAATTCTTCCTCTTCATGCATCATAGTAGAGTTTTTGGATGCCTTCGTGGGTGTATAATTCTTTTTGGGAGGCATTATAGAACCCAGTACTGATAACAATGCTTCAATATGCCCTTGGAATCACTTCAAACTGGATTTCTAAACAAAGGTTATGCAATTTGTTTTAAAAAAAACACACTTTATTTTGCAGATGAGGATCTCGATATTGAACCTGGCACATCTATGTGATTTTGGATCCCCTAGATTTTATATTTGGTTCAGTAGTAGCCCTCTGAGTCTTCTTTCCAATGCCATAGGTCAAACCTAATTTGGATTCTTCAATACAAGTTATGCCCAATATCCCACAATGACCTAATTATGGTCTGGAACAGTAGAGCGAACTTGTATGACATACCACGTGTAATTGTTTCGTATTTTGGCTCAGAATTTGATACATGATTTGTTTCGTATTTCGGGAACTTTTTACATAATTTGAATCTGATGCTCAAAGATAAAGTTATGACAATTTTCCCAAGGTCACCTCTTTGAGATGAAATTTTGGAGCCTACAAAAACCCTAACTTCCTTAGATTATATCTCCGACAATATAACAAACCAAGATATGAAATTTTTATACGAAGTTCCTCCAGATTTTGGCTCAAATGGGTTTTATTTTAGAGTCTACAACTTTGTAGAAAAAAATTTATAGTGAAAATTCCACGATGATTTGTTTATAGTAGTGAAACCCTAGAATACAAAGCTATGATACCAAATGCTATGAAACCAGCTCACAAAATAGAAGAAAAATGAGATCAAAGACTTATAAATCGGCCTCTTCGAGGGGGAAAACTCCTTTACATTACATAAATGAACAATTCTTGGATGATTCAAATGACAAAACCTCCTTTCTATATATAGGAGTCCAATGGGTCACAATATAATCCTATCCGAAATAACAATAATGATGTAAGGGCACAACAATAATAATAGTGGGATTTTATGGGGCACAATAATAACGATATGGGGACTACATGGGCACAAAAATAACAATAAAGGGGATATAATAAAAATAAAAATAAGGTGATTCACTAGTATTATAGGGACCTAACATAGTGAATGCATTTCAACAAAACTCTACTCATGAAATATTTCAAACATTCACCTTTAATCCCTTTCTCTTCTTCATTTTTAAGGTAAATTAGTTCACTATATAATTTTCTTTATGATTTTTGATAGAGTGATAATTACAAAGAATTTAATATAAGCAACTCAAAATTAACGCAACATAGAGGACCAAGAAAGTAGGGATTTCAAGAATAAATTTTCTCCTCTTCATAAACTTGGCTCACCTTTATCTTGGTCTAAATATTAGAGACTAACTACTACTCAATCATATGATTCAGACTTAATGGCTCATAGAAACAATATAGATAAACTAGGGCAGATGATCTCCTTGTTGATACACAACTTGCAAAAAATTGAGCACTAAAACAATTCATCGACAATTTTAGCTTTAGAAGTTTATGGAGATTCCATCCATAAATAGAAATGTCTTGGATTTTCATATTTCAAACTTGTAGGATATGGGTACAAGAGTGGAATATATTTTTTTCTCGTGTGCCCTGAGATATCTCCTTTCGAATGGAATCTATTCTCTTTCACCTTTCCTCCAAATTATGAACACATTAGTGTGCACATAAGAACAATTGGTGATGGAAACAACAGATGAAAATAATTTTCTTGCAGATAATGGAAATTTTATCCCTCTCTCCACCATTATATGAAGACCAATCCAAACGCTTATTTCCCAAAGAGTAGTTGATTCGACCCTCTACGTCATTTTGGTTATGAAGCCCGAGTCACTTCTAGGGGTTATAAATCACAACCTTCAACATCTGTTGTCTGATCAAGTAAGAAGATAACCATATTCGTTAGCACCTCCCACACTGGATAAGACCATGAGATTGGAAAATGGAACAAGAGAGTATTCCCTCCCCTTTACACATCCCACAACTACAAATAATGCAAACAAATATCTCCATAGAAATCAAACATAAGAAAACAAATTGGGTAAAAACTCTATAATATATAGATTTTAGGGTGTGGTTTAGTGTGAGGATGTGTGCCACAAGGAATCTCAATGATTGAGTATGTTCATTCAGAGTGACAGGGTTCAAAACTGATCGGTAGTGTGGCAGGTAGCACTACAAAAATGCTTAGGCTAGAATGAAAAAATTGACGAGCTAATTGGATGATTGAGAGAGGAGTTACACTAAGCGGGGCCAAGATGCCTAAACTTGGCTCTGATACCATGTCAGGTTAGGTGAGGTGACTCTCAAAAATTAAATGAATTCCCTTTAACCAAACACATATATATGCAATGATGTTAAGACCAATGGTTTCAACTTCTAAGGTTTGATGTATCTTCCTAATCTATTGTTTCATATTTGAAAAATATTTACAATTTCACCCAATCCTTAAGGATTAGGTGTCCACCATATCTTTATGGAACATATTTCCCAAAGTGACACTTGGGCTTACTTTGATGGGGCTTGCCAAGGAGATTTGCCATTTTGAGGAGTAGGAGGTGTTACTTAAATGATGTATATGTTAAGAAATTAAAAGCTTTTCCTAGCAAGGACACTAATAATTTTGTGAAACTCTTGGTCTTAAAGTTGCTATTAATTCCAACAACTTAAAAATTTGCACATAAAATTCCAATTTCGGTGACTCCATTGTTGTGGTTGCGTGAATGAATGGGATAAACAACTTGGATAACATATATTTCGACCTACTTTTTTAACTACAACTTGCTTTCTCTACCCATATTTCTATTTATTTCCATCATATGCATGGAGAAAATAATGTGGATATAGATGTTATTACAAAGTTGGATTGCATTTGGATATTGTTGTTCGCATATTTAGGAGTAGATGGATGAACAATCCACTAAATATGGTCATAAACCTTTTATTTAATTCCAATTTTTTGAGGATGCATTCAATTAAATATTTTTTATATTGGATTGTTTAGAATTTTTTATGCTTCCTCTAATCAACCCCTAAAATATCACTAAGTGAGATAATGGGACTTGATCCTAATTCTTGTTGAGAAATCTATAGGGAAATAAATGTGATGATTTCTCTTTCTATGATAACTACTTGTGATGTTTGTTTACTTTTTCTTAATTATTAGCTTCTTCACTTATTATTATGTTCGAATATCATCAAACAAATACCAAAACAAGAAGAACAACAGTACATAAGAACACGTAATGTAGGTTCAAATCCAGAGCGAAAACCTCTCCACTTGAGAGGAAAACCTGCAAAATCTCTTCTCTTATATATTCTTCAATTGACAAATTCCAATACCTCTAGACCAATACCAATACCCTCCATGACCAAGTCCAACCTTTCTGAATGATGTGCTTTCCTTTTCCAAGTCAAGCCCAATCAAATCTCTTCCAACAACATAACTTCAACTCCCAACTTCAGAACTTCGGCCTCTACTGCAAGTATGAAATTTCTAACCCCCCACAAATGCTACTACATCCACACATGTGAGTGAAATTATCCTTCCAAGGCCTCCTATCAAATTCACTTGCCTTGCTTCCTTGTCTAGGGCTAGTAGGTGACCTAGTAGGCCCTTCTTCTATCATATTTCATCCTCTTCCAGCAGATGGAAAATTTCTACCTTGAATCAGAAAATGTTAGCTTCACTTCTTCACGCATGTGAGAGAGAATTAGACCAAAATCCAACTTTCTTCATCCTCCTCATTTATTCACTATTCCTCTTGATATTATTCTTCACTAGGATGAATGCATGATGAACATGTCTCAAGGAAGTTGATTTCCTTCCTTTATAGGTCGAATTCTGAACTGCCAGAACGACTTGGTCTTGAAGGGCATTTTAAAACTTTTAATGACAAAAATAATTTTCTTTACAAGTTACAATGTTCCCGATGGGGTCTTCAACTTATGACAATGACTCTTTTGACTTATTTACCTAGGAAAAACCCTAGAAGCATTCAATGGGTGCTTGACCTTTAAAATAAAAGACCTTAAGCATGAAACCCATGCTCCAAAAATAATAATAATAAATTTTATTTCATATTACAAGATACAATAATCAAAAGTACATTTCATATTTATGAAGATCGAACCTAGTTACACATTTTTCAACACTCCCTCTAAACTCGGGAGGTATTCATAAATGATACATGGACATTGTCAATCTGAAGAGATCTCATAATAAGAGTCGAATTGGTATCCCATTTTCTTAGAATCAGAACAACCAAAATTGTCACATAGCAAAGCCTTGACTAACAACTCTATCTCTCCACAAGATCAGAGCACATGCTGGCAAGACCTATGATTTATAGAAACCATCATCATTATCTCTCAAGGTACATAACCCACCCAAGTGTTCACAGAGTATATCCTTCCTTGGAATATTCTTATCTTGGATAGATAGTCCTCAAAGAATATCGATCCTCAACTACTCATATCTTGGATGCCCTACCTCATCATCAAAGAGTATCATATGCTAGATGTATATCCAATCCTCCATTCAGTCTTCCCAAGTGAAGACAAGAATGATGTTTTTATCTCTCCCTCTCAACTAGGGAGTATATATCAACCAAACCAATCGTGTTCCTCAAACACACAAGCTTCTTATTAGGAAGATATTTTTTCAATATGTCAGCTACCTGCTCATCGATGGAGATATATTGTATTTGCAACACACCATCCTATACCATCTTTTGAATGTAGTGATACTTGTTGTTGATATGTTTTGTATTTAGATGAAACATTGGGTCTTCATAGGGTCACAATGTATCACCATAGGGTCCATTATTCCTTCAAATAAGTTGTACAACAAGTTCCTCAACAAGAAAAATTCTTTGATTACTTCAGAGGCTGTAATATATTCAGCCTCAACACTACTCAAAGCCATTGGTTCTTGCTTCTTGCTCATCCATGAGACCATGGAGGATCCAAAACTAAAACATCCTTCTGTAGTGCTTCTTCCATCATGCTCACTTCCTCCCCAGTTAGAATATGCATATCCAATCAAGTGGACATCATTCCTCCTTTCATATTCAGGCAGTAGTGGATTGTTCCTTGCAGCTATCTTAGAATGTGCTTGGTTTTTATCCAATGATCATGCTTTGGCTCCACTTGGAATTGACTGAGAACATTCACTGAAAAACATATCTCTAGTTAATTATTCACCAAGTACATCAGTGAGCCAGTCAACTGTATATACTCATTTGAATCCATTGGGCTTGATTCAGAGATACTTAGTCTTTTCAAGTTTGTGATCATCAAGGTTTTCGTTGGTTTTCAATCCATCATGTCAAACCTCTTCATCATATCCATCACATACTTCCCTTGACCTAGATAGATCTCATTAGTTCCTTGTCATACTTCTAGTCCCAAGCAATAATGCATCAACCCAAGATCCTTCATATCGAATTTTGTTACTATCTACTTCTTGCATTCTTGGATTTAACCTTCTACACTTGATAAGAGAAGATCATCCACATTCAGAATAATAATCATAGGTTCACCTTTTACAAACTTGATGTAGATATTTGGTTCACTAGCACTCTCCGTGGAGCCCAATCTTTGTAGGTATGCATCCATCCTTGCATACCATTCCCTTGGTGCCTGCTTAAGGCCATATAATTCCTTCTTCAATCTGCAAATATATGTCTCTCTATCTTTGACTTCAAATTGTAAGGGTTTCTCTATATATACTTCCCCATAAATGATTCCATTTAGGAATGTAGTCTTGACATCCATTTGATGTATATTCCATCCCATTGATGTTGTCAAAGAGACCAATGATCGTATATTTTTATGCCTTGTTTTTGGAGAAAATGTCTCTTCATAATCGATGCCTTCTTGTTGAGAGAAGCCCCTAGCCACAAATATTACCTTATACTTGTCAATACTTCCATTTTCCACATGTTTGATTTTATAAATCCAATTGGAAGTCACCACAGACTTGTCTTCAAACCTAGGCACTATCTCCCATACCCCATTCTTCATTAACGATTGATATTCTTCATTCATGGCATATTTCCATTTTTTATGATTGACAACTTCATCAAAAGTGGATGTCTATGTTTCTATTAATTTTTTTTATATATGTTGCATACCCTGAATGCGTTTTATGCTTTTTTTTTTCCCTAAATATTCCCTTAGAAGCTCCATGTCCCTCTTCATCTAATAGAGTAGATTTTAATCAGATACATATTTTTCTAGTCTCAGGGATTACCATAGGTTGTATAGGTTCACTAGGACCTTCATCTTCATGGTTTTATTCTTCTTCCTCCCTAGTAACTTCCTCCTCAAATATCGTAAGTTATTCATCATCAAAGTCCATAGGGAGATCCTTTGATTTCTTGAATGAAATACTTTCATCAAATATCACATCTTGACTAACTTATGTTCGATGTCCTTCTTTTATGTAGATCCCATAGGCTTTGGAGCAATTATTGTGGCCAAAAAATGTTCCCTTCATGCCTGATGGATCCAAATTCTTTCTCTTGTCCTTTGGTATATGAATATATACATGATAAACAAAGATTCAGATATGTTCCACTTTTGGTTTCTTCCCAATGAATACTTATTCATGATTCAAGTTACCTAGTTACCTGTGAGGAATTTGATTTTGTATGTATACAGTTGTTTTTATAGCTTCACCCCACGGAAATTTTGACAAATCTTGATCATGTAGCATAATGTTTACACTTTCTTCAATGGAATTATTCTTTCATTTTGCAAGACCATTTTTTTTAGGATTATATGGGACTATTAACTCCCTCTTAATCCTAGATTCCTTATAGAAGGATATAATTTCCTTGTATGTGTATTCTCCTCCATTATTAAACCTTAATATCTTGATTCTCCTTTTTGTAAGGTTCTCTACTTCAGCTTTGAATTCTTGAAATTTGGTAAATACTTCGTTCTTGGATTTCATTAAGTAAACCCAAGTTTTCCTTGAATGGTCATCTATGAATGTGATATAATATAAATGAATTCCAAGAGATTTTGGAGTCATAGGACGGAAAGCATCAGAATTAATAAGATCCAATATTTATTTTGACCTTAAAGCAGTGCTTCCAAATGGTCTCTTGGTGTTCTTACCTAATGCACATCCCTTGCATACACCTTCATGATCTTATTTCAATTCAAGGATGTCATTTACAATTGTATTTAGGTTTGGTAGGATTTTGTAGTGAATATGACCAAATATTCTATGCCAAAGTTCACATGGGCTAACTTCAATGTGAACCAAGTACTGAGCGAGGGAAGTTAACAATTTTTAAATTCTTCCTTCACGGATCCCAACCATTATTGCATCTTCTATACTTGATTTTTTTACCCCATAATACAACCTTTCCATCAATAAAATAAACTCTATCACCTTTGTCTTCAAGACATAAAATGGAGATTAAATACTTTTGTAAACCTGGAATAAATAGGATATAATTTAGATGAATATTTCCTCCATTCTCCAACTCAAGTGAAGTTGATCCAATTCCTCTTACAAGGTAACTTTTATTATCACCAAGTTCTATGAAGTAAGAGGATTTCCCTTTTGATAATGTATTCAATGGCTTGTGTTGGCCTGTCATATGTATTGATGCTCCACTGTCGATTACCCAAATATCATCATCTTGAAATGTGTCAGTGAGTGTTGAGAATAGTCCTTCTTCCTTTGTGAATGTATTGGCCACTTCCTTCTTAGAAGAAAATAGGAGATCACATGCTTCTTTAATTCCCTTCTTGAGTTGACTTACCAAATTTGTACATTGCTTTAGGAACTTCTTCAATGTAGTAGAGATCTTCATTATGCCCTTAGCCAACGTTAGCTTTGATACCATGTTGAGAAATATGTAGGCCAATAGATGTGATGATTTGTATTTCTATGATAACTACTTGTGATGTATTTGTTTTTCTTACTTATTAGCTTCTTAAATTATTATTGTGTTTGAATATCATCAAACAAATACCAAAACAATAAGAAAAATAATACACAAGAACACAGAATGTACGTTGCAAGCTAGGACCAAAACCTCTCCACTTGAGAGGAAACCCTGTAAAATATCTTCTCTTCTTATAGATTCTTCAATTGGAGAATTCCAAGACCTCTAAACCAATACCAATACCCTCCAATACCAATTCCAACCTTTATGGATGATGTTATTTCCTTGTCCAAGTCAACCTAGTCAAATCTCTTCCAATAGCACAACTTTGACTCCCATCTTCAGGAATTTCGACCTCTATTGCAAGTCTAAAATTTTCTCCCCCTTGCAACTGCTACTGCATCCACATATGTGAGCGAAATTATCTTTCCAAGGCCTCCTAGCAACTTCTCTTTCCTTGCTTCCTTGTCTAGGGCTAGTAAGTGACCTAGTAGGCTCTTCATCCAAAAAAAATTGTCCTCTTCGAGTAGACAGAGAATTTCGACCTTGAAGCAGCAAACCATAACTTCACATCTTCGTACGTGTAAGAGATACTTAGTCCAAAGACCAACTTTCTTCGCCCTCTTCCTTTATTCGCTAGCCCTCTTTCTCTTATTCTTCACTTGGATGAGTGAGTGATGAATGTGTCTCAATTAGGTTGAGTTCCTTCCTTTATATAGGCTTCTCAAGGTAGACATGGCTCCAAAAAATAGGGTGACTTCCTAGCTGTCGGGCCGACTTGGTCTTGAAGGGTATTTTGACAGTTTGAATGACAAAAATAATTTTCTTTACAATTTACAATGTGCCTGCTCTTGACTTTATGACCTAGGACAAACCCTAGAAACACTCACTGGGTGCTTGACCTTTAAAATAAAATACCTTGAGCATGAAACCCATGCTCCAAAAATAACAATAATAATTTTTCTTTCATTTTAATAAATACAAGAATCAAAAGTACATTTCATATTTATGTAGACCGAACTTAGTTACACATTTTTCAACAATTTCATTATGACCGAGGAAAGTGGTGAGTGGATTAAGGAATTTACAAGTATATTAACAATACTAAAAATTCAATTTACAATTATATACAAGACTTAACATGAACACAAATAAATTCTCAAAGTAATAATAGTAAGGTACACTGTGCAAAAGAGATTAGCAATCAAAACTTAAATAAAATTTCATTGGAAAAACCAATAATCAATGTCCTAGTGACCACAATACCCCACAAACAATGTATATGATATGTTGTAAATTAATCATAAATGAAAATAAAGTTTATAGAGATGATTGTTGATGTAAATGTAAAAAATTCAGAGAAATAAAAATGAAATAAAGAGGAAAAATAATTGATTTATATTAATGAATACGAGTACAAAAATTTGAATGGTGGGTTTCTGCGAAAACCCTTGACCAAACTTAATTCTAAATGTCTAAAATATTACATAATCGTATGTAAGCATTAATGACAACATAAGAATGTGAAACAACTTCTGTAAACCCTTCTCAAAATCTGATATAACTTAAATATGATTGGTTTTCTCTACAAAAATAAACGGTTATTAGGATTGGCTATAAGAAATCAAACCTTATACCAACAAGTTAAATTGAATAAAAATCAAGTATACCTGAATAAGATGCAAAATAATTGAAATTTTTTTCTTTCCAACCCTTGTCTCTCCTTGGAAAAAAGTTTGTTATCACCAACAGATTTGTCTATGTAACTCACAGAAATGAAATCAAACGGAAAATGACAACTTAATAATGTTATTGGATATATTTTCTCGCAATGTGACCTCTCCTCCCTTCGTAGATAACATCCTCTTGTGTTTGTCTTCGTTACAATTGGGAAATTCAACTGCTTTTGGGAATTCATTATTATTTTAATTTTTTAATCATGTTTAATTTAAATTATAGGGCTAGAATGTTCTAAAGAGGTGATTCAAATTAAATTGAACTCTATTTTAATATTTAGGTAGGTGGGTAATCCCCCAGGGTTAGCTCAATTGGTTGACTCCCCTTTGATAAAGTACCTTTTTTATTGAGAGGTCACAGGTTCGATTGTCTCAAAACCCTTAGAAAACACTATTTAGGTAGGTGGGGCCTGTAACTTCAACTTCTAATCATTTATATTTATTAAATTATAAATAAAAATTCTTCTTCCAAGTAATCATCATTTCACTTCATTAAATCACCAATCAAGACCATGTATCATGAATCCATATAAAGGTTAAT
The DNA here is from genome assembly GCA_034641835.2 of Pinus albicaulis. Taxonomy (NCBI): domain Eukaryota; kingdom Viridiplantae; phylum Streptophyta; class Pinopsida; order Pinales; family Pinaceae; genus Pinus; species Pinus albicaulis. The sequence continues at coordinate 997,546,129 of CM076581.1, forward strand.
CAATTTTATTCTAATGATGGCTCCTGATCTAGACTTGAATTATCGATTAAAAATAATTATTGTAGATCGAATTCCAGAAACAAATTCTTCAAATTATGATCACCAAAAAAACCTACAAACAAATATACTCCTTGTATTGCCCACAAAATCCCATGGCATGTCCCTTGAACCTCCCAAAACCATGTTTTGAAAAATGCCCAAAATGTATGGTTGTTCAAAAATAGACATGTTGTAATAAAAATTGTATAGAAAGATACTATGAAATGTTCCCAAGAGACTAAAAATATAATGATGTCATGTACAAGCAAAGATGTTGGAATATTAGTGTCTACTAGTCAACCATCAGAATCAAAAACCATTTTTTTTATGGGAAGCAATCTTTCTCTTCCTTTGTTATTCCTCGGTTGTATCCACCTCGGCTAAAGAAACTCATGTTATTCAATAAAATTTGTATGTCAACTTTGTAAGTGAATAAATCAATGTACAAGTTAAACTTCTACCAATGCAAAGGTGAACTAAACAACACATGAAATAATATATGTAAGGAAGGGATAAAACTCATATGCCATCACAATGTTTTGGAAAGAATTTTCAAAATGATTTGATAGTACGAATTAATGGAATACATATTAAAAATTGTTTCATGTGAATGGTCTCTTTGGTCAATATATATTTCAACATATATGATATTAATGAATGTAAAAAGTATATATCCAATGCTATTTAACTACAGTGTTATGTTCTAGAACCAAACCTTGTACATGGGCGATAGCCCTTGAAATGGTGGGCGAGTCACTGATATCTGGCTTAAGATTTTGAAACGAGGGGACTGGCCATGTGATTTTTTCAAACTTTGACGGCATGGATGGACTTGAGTGATGCAAGTTGAAGGTGTCACAGGGAAACAATCATGAAAATGACAAAAGTGACTAGCCAGAATGGTCGTGAACTCAATGCCATGACTTTTTTCTCGTGGATTTATGAGAGACTTCTCTTATTGTACCTGGCGTTGGCAGGATACTACGCATCAAGTTTTTCTTGATAGTGACATTAATTCTCTTTGATTAGACATATCTCTTGAATTTTTGTATAGTTTGGCTATAGTTAAGTTTTAATAATTTTAATTTTTTAAATTTTTTTTTTTGCATCTGATTGGTGGATAGTTTCAACATGTTATTGCAAAATGCATAGATTTTAGTGCCAATTTATATTGTTTATTGTTTAAAATTATTTTTCGTTGCTTCTTATTGGTTGAAATTATTCACTTGTTATTGTCGTTCGTCCTGCAATGCCGTCATTTCTACATGTCTCCTGTCGTATTTATAAATACATTTGTCCTGTCATATTTATCACTGCTTCGTAGAGTGTGTTCCGTAGACCATAGGTTAATTCAGATTTGGTGCTAACTCAATTGTTAACATAATGGTTCGAGCCCACAGCATTAAAACGCTCGACCAATACAACGCTTGCTTTTAATCTTCACATTTCAATGTTTTAACGAAGAAATTTCTTAATTCTGGCAAACTCTACACTATGCGGAAGCTAATCATAATCAAGGTTTCAAAACCCACAAAGCATATAGGAAGCTCTACTAATAAAACCCCGCAAAGGTTTTATTTCAATTCGAAACCATATTGTAACAATTTTCTCCTCTTTTTATGGCTTCCTTTACTGATTGTAGTGGTACTGGTACCAAGTCGATTTACCACAGCGCAGGAAGACACGTGCAGGTGTAGGATTGGGTCGTGTTGTTTGTTGGGCTAGTTCTGGACGCGAAATGTTATGTGGCGCAGTTCATAAACATTTTTGCGTCACAAAATCCGCTCACGTCAGCAGGCCCAAACCGGACCCGATATGGTTTATAGGGCAGATTTAATTTCTCATCTCGCACACAAATTTTTTTGTGACGTCAGCAAGTTTGCAACACGATTTCGCATTGTGATTTGGTTTAATGTTCGTTGAGTTCTGATGGGCTCCACCAGGTCAAATGTTAAGGTTTGATAAGGTTTCGTTTCATATGTTTTAACAATGCGCGATGAATGGGTTTTAAGTTATATATGTTTTATTATATAAACATATGTTTTAGCATATGTTATATAAACATAAGCGAATGTAAAGTGGGCCCAACAGGTCTTAACATTAGTTTTAGTTTTATTTTATTTTTTTATTATAGACACATTTAATAGTTTTTTTTTTCATTTTGAAAAGATTTTATATACCTTAATATAAGGCCAGCACTAATACACAATATTCGGGCCCACATATAAAATAAACATATGTCAACGTAACAATGTTGAGCATATGTTTGTTAAACCTACGTGCCCATCCAACGATTGGGACGACGTCGGATGGGTTTCGATGATCCGACAAATAAAACTCAATATCGTGTGATTTAGCTGCACAAACGTTAATTCACAAAGGTTGCACGATGAGAGTGGTTTTTCAAAACTGCTCATGGACACGCGTCACCCAGTTTATGAGATCGCGTTCTTTTCTTAAATACTACTTACTGCCCTTCTTGCTGCGCGATACTACCAGACCTAGACTCTAAACCGCGTTCACTATTGACACAGGGTTCCGTCTTCCTTCATGGTTCCATTCCTGTGTGGTTAGGTACCGATTTGTTGCATTTTTAATACTTCTTCGTTCTACCACCTCAGTTAACTCCGCGTGCGGAGATTTAACTCAATTGTCAATGTTACCTCAACCTGGCAATCTTGGTAAGGCGGAGGTTCATCTCTTTTCTATGGCTCAAACCATACCTATAAGCATTGTATAACGAATATGGGGTAAGTCCATAGTATAGAACATGCCATATGAAACCCTCATGACTTAATTAAAGAGACACCACACATGATTGTTGCCATACATAAACTCTGATCTTAATTAAACAAAACCAACGCATCGTATTGACAATGCATCTGGGCCCCAGCGTGTCCCTAACTTACCTTTGGATTTAACAATTTGGTGTATCATAGATTAAACATATATCAACTGCAAATCCGCAACCATATATGAAAGTTGGGACCCACAATATGCACGAATTACCTTACCATTAATCTTCGACCATCTACCAACGCGACTGTTGTTGATTTCCCAATACTCCAGATCGGATGACTATGCCACTTATCACTTTTTTTCAACCCTCGAAATTTAATGCTCAGAAGTTGCGCAAAGCTCATGGCTTTACAATACCACCCCTGGCTTACGTGTCAACCGTCTAATGGAATCGTGTTTTTTTTCGCTTTTCCACTTACTGCTTTACAACCACGCAATAACCATAAATGGTTTCTCACTCCGGCTTTATTGTACATCAAGGTTCCGCTTCTGTTCATGGTTCCATTCTACGCATTTCTTATATATGAATGTTGTCCTCACTCATGTAAGTGGGCCACCCTACCTATCTGAATTACTTATAGTACTTCTACGAAGTTAAGGTTTGCAATTTATTAAAAAATTAATTGTAAAAAATTATTAGGATTAGGATCATGCAATAATGCCTACTCTGTATGGTGAAAAATGATCATCAACATTCAAATTGGCGATTTTAACCCTTTCGACCAATTCATATATGTGTTTCTATGGAACCAAGCCTTGCCTTTGTTTTAACACTGCAACATTGGATATTGACCAACGATACCATGGACACTTAAATATTCGGGCCCACATATATAATAAACATATGTCAACGTAACAATACTGACCATATCTTTGTTAAACCTACGTGCCCATCCAATGGCTGGGACGACGTCGGATTGGTTTGGATGATCTGACGAATAAAGTGAAATATCGGGTGATTTAGTTGCACAAACGTTAATTAACAAAAGTTGCGCGATGAGAGTGGTTTTTTGAAACTATTCATGGACACGCGTCGCCCATTTTATGAGATCGCGTTCTTTTCTTAAATACTACTTACTGCCCTTCTTGCTGCGCGATACTACCGGAATTAGACTCTAAACCGCGTTCACTATTCACACAGAGTTCCGCCTTCGTTCACGGTTCCATTCCCACGTGGTTAGCTACGAATTCATATATTTGTTTTATGTTTTAAATGTACTGCGACACATATTATAATAACAAATGAAAAATCCCATGAGGCTATGATATAACATTACACAACAACAGTGTATACATGCAATAACAGAGAATGCAATTATAAAAATTTAAAATTTAAATTAAATCATGTTCTAAATAAACTTTATGGTTTTTGTATTATTATTTATTTTAATTATAAAAACTTTAAAAAATTATTTAAAAAAAATTAATTGTAAAAAATTATTAGGATTGAAATTTGTTGAAATGTTAAATAAATCTAATACAAATAATAATACTTAAAATTGTGATTTTTAAAAAATAATTTTAGTAATTGGGATTATGTTAAATAGTTATAGTGAATAATTATTATTTTTCTAATTCAAATTCAAATTTTCTCCAATTACATGATAAACATTAATGTGTTGATGATTATTACTTAGATTAGTTATATTTGAACTAACCTATACCATTTTCGTACATATGTAGATTAACTTCACGGTTTGACGGTTTTCGAACTCCACACCTCTGAGATATTTCAGCCATGAGTATTAATTGTACTGTGGGTAATTTAATCAATTTAATGGTTTTGATATTTCTCGGGATCTTATCTCATTAAGTGTTTTGTGCCGATTTTTATGGCTCTATCAATTCTGTTCAACTTGCTATTTTAACTAATTCGCTTTCCGTTTCCTGTGCATATAAATGCATGTGAGTCTGGGCAGTTCACTCTATTAGTGTTGTGCGGAAGCTTGTGCATTAAAGGTTATAAACCTTTTCAATTAATATGAGATAAACAACGTTCAAGTCTTACCACATTAACTTTACCCTTCCAATATGTTATGTTCTGAATGTAGTATGGTTGAAACCATAGGTAATAAAGGTAAGGTTATCAAGCCATGGGTAATTATATAAAGACTTTTATCGTAAGTCGAGACGAACAAATTAAGTTATGTTTGTACCATATATTGTACAGTGACGAAGGAACCTGACCCCCGAGGTACTTGACGTCAGTGGTGAACTTCTCTAGACTGACCTGCAGTCATATATAGCATTACTAAGTACACATCAACCACATGCTAATAAGAACATCATAAATAAAATTGTGATGCATGAAGCTTTTATTACTTTTATCATCATCTCTATCTATTTGGACAAATAAATTCATTTATATATCAATGTTATTAATTATACATAGAATCATTATCAACAATAAGGTTTTCTGTATCGAATATGTAATTTATGATATTAATTATGCAAGTAAATATTTGAGTTGGAGGATCTAGTCGATGTCACAGACACCCCATGTAGATCTCTTGATATTAAAAACCATTAATTCAAAATTAAATAGCATAAAATTATGGCACTTGTGCCAGTTTCTACTTTGCAGTTGTTATTTTACTTGAAGCTCTGTCAATTTTATTTCTGCTCTTTAGATTTTCTATTCTTGACCGTCAAAATCGTTGTATTCTGCTCAACACATCTACAAGTAGATTTATCGTGTGACTCGACACTCTGCAAGCAAGCTTTCGCAAGTCAGGCTGGAACTGTGTGCCTCCGGTTGGAAGGTCTGCTAAACATAATTTCTTTTACTCTTTCACGTAATTCCACATATTAAATTCCCTTTCTTGCTTTGATTCTGAGTGCAAAGTGGATGATATTCTACCTGCAATTTACATGTTATGGACTCTGTTTTTAAATGATAGCCGATGAAACATTGATGATCGCAATTCCATTCGAATTTGATAAAGTTGGTGCGTTCTACAAATCTCGTTTCTTTTTAACAAATTCACAAAGTTCCTAGAAGTAATTCTCAAGATTATATCATACAGAGAAAACATAGAAAGCAGAATTTTTTTAGGTCTCTAGCATGAGAATACCATTTGTATCAGCCTCGGAGGATTCAAAGTCATTTCCCTTGGAACGACTTTGTTTACTAAAGCCTTCGTTCATTAAAAAATGTAGATTATTATCATCATCATTTTCTGAATCAGATTCCACTTGATTTGTAGCTTCGACGTTAGCAAATCAAAAGCTATGTTCTTGTTCATAGAAAAACATATTAGCACGATTATTATCATTTCTATCTGAAAGCACTTCGACGTTGACTTTATGATGCAAAATTTGAAGGTCTCTATTGCATCGTTTCCTAGTTTTTGCATTCCATGGCCAATGACGGAGTCGCTAGACGTTAAATAACATCCAAAGACATGCAAAGTCGAAATGAATATTAAATGTGATGACAACAGGAGAGAGAAAAAAAATACTTCTATTCCTTAACAATAAAAACTGTTGTTACAATGTCTTCCTCTCACAGAGAGATTTAAAAAATAGTGACTGCTGCAAGACACAGTGCACAAAATTTGATTCTCTGTCTCTCAGTTCAAAAAAAATAATACTTCTATGTAAACCTATTCTATTTCGCACTCTGCTCTACTTTTTAAAATAAAAACATAGGACTCTGTTACAAAGACTCTCGGGCCTTTTATATGTGGCAGCACATATTACATTAAAAATAAAACTAAAGAAACTTCTTTTCTTGTCAACCTTTAATTCCTTTTCCTCACCCTTCCTCTAGAAACTTGTCAAGCTTCATGTTCACTTTACATTTGAACCCTTTTTCACTAAGATCTCCTCCAATTTCCCATGTTGCTTCTTGTCAACCTCTAAATTGCAATAAATATAATATCAAATACAAATTAAATTGCTTCCAAAATTATAACTCTATTTCAGTTACATCAAACTAAATTATTTCATAATCCATATGCATCTTAATTCACATTGTGCAATTTGAACAAAATGTTTCCAATCTCATCATTATTTCTCTTAATATCCCTGTTATCTTTGAAATTTTATCCATACCTTTTTTTTTGTTTCTTTTGTCCTATGGTGTTTCTATGTTATTTTTCGTTGGGTAGTATAACAAGCTCAAATGACATATATCTTGATCGACATATTTATTGTGTAAACTGCCAACCACCCATAATAAGTAACAGGATTGGAAAGTGAGCTTGATCAAGAAACACATCCAGGTTTGCTTATTACGCCCAACTTACTTGGTCTTTGATGCATATGTAAATGTTTTCATGCCAATCAGCAGTACCTAAACTTTCATACATCTGTACTAGATGCATTTACATGTTTCTATAGTACTGGAATTAAGTCATTTTTTCTATCAGCCAAAAAAAAATTTAATATTTGCAACTCAGATCAGTATATATCTCTATTGCACTAATAGAATTTTCTGAATTTAATATTTTATAATTTATAAGTATTCCACTATCAAAGTTTTTAAATGCAATTAATATTTCTTTCAGTAAGTAATATTCAGTTTCCAGTACAATATACAATAAGCTTATACTTTTATTTTTATTTTTAGTTATTAAAATTTACCAAACACTTCGTGGTCGCGTTCAAGCGCACCATTCAGTGATGTTGCATCTTTTTCATCTTGCAGTTCTGGACAACAAGCTACAATAGACAAAGAACAACAAATATCAAGTGCAATTGAATCAGACAAGTAAGTAAATTTGAAACAAATTCTTATACGTACCATTGACATAGCATTTATATTTATCACCAATATATTTTACTTCTAATTATTTCTTTTTCCACATCAACATCATCAATACACAGATCGAAAGCAACATATTTAGTTCCAGTTACCATTGAAGAACTAAACATTTGCAAAACTGGAAAAATGTTCAATGGAGATGTTATGGTTATCTATAGCACATACCTTGATAAATTCCACAAAGCATGACAAACACTACGTGAAGATTTGACAGATGTCGAAGGAATCATGACAATCACATTTTCCATAGCAACTGAGCTTATTGAACAACATGGACAAAAAATATCACCAGGAAAAGAAATATCTATTACAAATTTTAAAGTTCTTCCCAAAACAAATTATGACCGTGGTGATTGTGATTGGATTCTGCTGCTAACTGAACTAAGCACCGTACAGAACATACCAACAATTTGTAAAGAATACAAATTCATTCCAGATACAACAGTAAAACAACTTACAACAAATACAGAAACATATCCCATTGGAACAATTGCAGCAGTTGTCACAGTTGCACGAAAAGTTGGTTTCCAATATACATTACAAATTAAAGATGGAAATTTCGATGATAATAGAGCAACAGTAACATAAATTTCTTTGCAATGTTTTTATATTGCTAGTTCCATCCTAAATTTCAATTCAGTTTGAAAAAAAAAAAAACTTTATGTGTTCTTTTACAGTTGCAGTTATTTGAAACATTTGCACCGATCTATGATGAAATTGAGCAAGAATTGAAAAAAGGCCATTTTCCAATTATGTTATTCAAAAAAATAACAAACAGGAAAGAACTGAAGGACAGAACAATTCGAACAACGCAAGCTACATTCATCACAAAATTGAATGTAGAAGCAACAGAAGAACTCAGAAAATTGAACCCTCCAACATTCTCTATAAGTACAAATGAATTAGTACCTCTACTACTCAATATGCAATTGTTTCTTCATCTGTTTCTATTTTGACATATACTACTTGTCCTCCTCTATGAATAGATAAAAGGAACATTGACAATTGCAAGCATTTACTCTATGCCATTTGAACCAGTTTGTGTTGAATGCAATTCACCAATACCAACCTCTACAATGATAGAGGAGAATACAGTTGATTGCCTAAAGTGCAATAAAAATTTGTCCTTTTCCTATTCATAGTGTCTTAATTGCATAATCAAGTCCAACAACACCAATTTGAAATGTTGCATCCGAAGCAAATTTCTCTTGAAACAATTACTTCCCAACCTAGCGCATATGTCTTTTCAAGATTATGTTCAAAGGAAACAAGCAATAATGTATATGCTACGTGATTTCAAAATCAATGGTACATTTACAATCAACGAAGACAACGAGATCCAATCTGTTGACAACAACGAAAGCCCTACCAAGGCTAGGTATACTTATAATTATTCTTCATCTTTCAACAAAAAATCAGATATATGCATTTTAAATTATGCTATCCAAAATAGCAAGGTTTGTACTAATTTTTCCCTTTTCTTTGCAGCACCAGCACTTCTACAAACATTGGCTACAACAGAAACACATAGTAATCCAGAAATCAGTGCAAAGTTCTTCTCAATTTTTGTACAATATTTTACTGCTCAAATATGCCTTTCTCAAAGTGTAGTATGTCTGCAACATTTTGCCAGAACAAGAATGTTTTCATAGAACAATTAGAAACAAAAATCACTAGTTATACTTATAGTGTTTCTTCTACCTATTCACAGATACTTTCAGACTTAATATATGTATATTTAAGAAATATAGCCTTTCCATTAGACGTTTACAAATCTTTTTAGATTTCATACATATATGTTTAATGAATAGAACCTGTCTTTACACTCTGACATTATATATATAAATGTTATAAATCTATTTAAAAATCTCTTGAAAAAAATATTTGTGCAGACTTGATGCCTCGGCTACTTCCAGTCTTCTGTCTTGTTGTTTATTGGTTTTGAAAAAATCATAATTGACATCTGAAACATTAATTCATCTCTGTAAAAGAGGGAGAGGCATTAAGATTATTTGTCCATACGGTGTGCACTACAAATAGGCGTGTCTGCAAACAAAGCAAGGACATTAATTTTTCATATATTCTTATGTATCAACTTTGAACAACATCTCTCAATTTGGGCAATATTGTTATGGTAACAGAAATATTAAATCGCCATTTCTAAGTTTACACTTCCTCAGCTTATAAGTTAATTTTTTTTTTTGCAGATTCCTATATTCACTATTAATAGTAATGCACCAAATTCTATGTCTAAACACTGTACTAAGACTAAAGTTAGTCTTATGTTCCCTGCTCTTCGCCTTTGTTATAATTTTCTCTACAATATGATTCTTCTTCACCTGAACTTTACGACTGAAAGCTTATATATTAAGCATTATTGGGTCATTAATATTTACTTTGTTAAGTTATTTTTCTACTTTAATATGTTGAGATTGCAACAAGATGATGAGCTTAGTGGAAAGGAGTCGCCTTCACTAAGTGGGCCCGCAGACTATTTTTGGCGCAAAGTCTATTTTTAGACATATGGATCATGTTCTATGAGTTGCAGGATGCTATTTGTGGATGGTTGGTCAAGTCGGAAAAAATAGATGGACTTCTATTTTTAGACATATTGAGCGGAATCTATTTTTAGATTGCCAGTCTAAAAATAGATATGTCGAATATTATTAGCTCTTAATAATATTTGGACTATAAACATTATCTTATTCTCTTGGAACACTTCAGTTAAGTGCACAGATGTGGCACAGGAGCTGACAGAAGGAATTACGCTATTCCTAAGGGTTATGTGGAGCTATTGCATGGATACTTCAGTTAGAACTCATGTGACAGATTTTGGTGGAGTTGATTGAGGAAGTTAGTGGAGTTGTATTTAGTTTAACTAATCTAAACATAGTTGAGCTATTTGTATTCAGTTTAACTAATTGATACAATTAGTGAGAGTTGTGTGAATTAATTATTAATTAATTCACTAATTATAAACTCATAAATCAACTAAAGAATGCATCAGTTAACTTCAGTGCATGGGCAGTTTCAGTGGAGACTAGTGCAGAGATAGGTGAAAGAGCAGGTTAACTATCAGTTGTGACTATACTGTTGCTATTTGCAACACACAGATAGGTGGAGTAGCCCATGAGGATTGCACAGTTCAATCCAGGTGGTTTATCTATTTAATGAAGCCATCCCATAGCATTAATTACACAATAGAGGCTGGCTATCAAGTGGCAAAAGATTGGAGCATGTGTTTTGCTAGATCTAGCTTGATAGTGTATAACAATTGAGGGTGTGCATGAGAGCTTGTGAGGAGCTTTTATACTATTATTGTTACATGATCTCCATGAAATATAATATACAGATAGTTGGGGTTTTCAGCTTTAAGCTTTCCCATTAAATACTGTGTTCATATGTGTGATTGTTTGTGGTTTTAATGTATGCATGCAATTGATTTTATTTCCGCATGTGATGATCAATGGTAGAAGAAATTATGTATTATGCATGAAGCTAAAATAGTGTGTGATCAGGAGAATCTCGGTGAATAATATCTCAGTTATTCAAATTTATACATGGTATCAGAGCGTTATTGATCATTGGAGCAATTGAAAAACATTGAAGCGGTTGAGTTTTGTGCTGGTGGAATTCAAATTTGCAACAGTGTTTTCTTGGTGTCGAAGTTGAGATGTCTTTCAATGGATTGCGATTGGAGTATGACCTTGAGGGCAGCTTGAATTATATTGCATGGAAGGACAGGATGGAGGCGGTGCTGGATGACAATGGGTTGAAGGAGTTCATAGATGCAAAAATTCCAAAGCCTACTTCTAGTGATGCTACCATACTTGATGCATGGAAAAAGAAGACAACAAAGTGTCGAAGGATTCTGTTGGAGGGTGTGAAGGATCACATAGTGTCCAGCCTTCATGGTAAGGCTTCTCCATTCTTGATGTGGAAAGCCTTGATATATTTATTCCAAAGTAAGAGCGACCAGAGGAAGTTGGCGCTCAAGGATAGACTCAGAAACATAAAGATGGAGAAAGGCGACAGTATGCCCAAGTACCTCACGAAGTTCATCCAATGCAGGGATGAGCTGGGAAGTGTGGGGGTGACTGTTGATGATGAGGACTTGGTGAGCTTGGCTCTCCTAGGGTTTCCGAAGAGCTGGCACTCCTATCAGGACTCTGTCAATGGTCGGGAGAAATTGCCAGGATGGGAGCGACTTTGGTCGGATATTGTGCAAGAGCAGATAAGGCGGAGTACCAGGGACGAATCTTCATCAAAGAACTCTGATGAAGAGAATTGCGCTTTGGCTACCAAAGCAAAGAAGGGGAAGAGAAATAAAGCTTCTCAATCCGGTGCGAAAGGCAAGAAGCAGGACATGTCCAAGGTGAAGTTCTTTCACTGTCACAAACATGGACATTACGCCACTAATTGTCCATAGAAGAAGAAAAAATAAGCAGGCTGTTGGAACTGCAGCTAGAGAGGCCTTAGCCTCACAGTTTGAGCTGGATTTTTCGCTGATCGCATGCTTGGTCTCAAGTGTGATGGGTTTAGTGTGGTTTCTGGACAGTGGTGCATCTTTTCACATGATAGGAGATCGAGATTTGTTTACTGATCTGGATGAGAAAGATCTTGGAGTGCACATCGAGATGGGCGATGATGGTAGATACAGTGCGACCGGTATCGGTACCATTTCCTTTGAGAGGGAGTCTGGTAAACCCTTCGTATTGAAGGAAGTGATGCATGTTCCAGGATTGAAGAAGAATCTTATCTTTGTGGTGATGTTAGAAGACAAGGGATATGATGTTGTCTTTAGCGAGGGAAAGGCTTTCCTGCGCAGTAAGGCAACTGGTGAGACCCGGAGGATAGGGGTTCGAGTTAAGAACCTTTATCAATTGCAGGTAGATGGCTGTGCAGCAATGGCAGGCAAGGCAGAAGGAGTGGTGAGCCGAGATGATGGCGAGTTGTGGCACCGGAGATTGGGCCACCTTCACCATGGAGCTTTGAAGATACTGCAGCAGATTTCTACTAGGCTTCCTAAGGGTACTCTTGCACAGTCAGATCAGTGCAAGGGATGTACCTTGGGAAAATTTGTGAAAGCCACCTTTCACGAGAAGGATAGTCGCACCACGAAGATCCTTGAGAGAATTCACACAGACGTGTGTGGACCTTTCTCAGTAGCTTCGACAGCAAAGCATAGGTATTATGTGATATTTGTTGATGATTTTTCTCGTAAGTGTTGGATCTTCTTCATGCAGAAGAAGAGCGAGACATACTCAAAGTTCTATGAGTTCAAGGCATTGGTTGAGAAAGAATCGGGGAAGCAGGTGAAGGCTCTTAGGAGCGACAATGGTGGTGAATTCATCTCTGGCGAATTCAAGGACTTTTGCAGCACAAAAGGAATTCGAAGAGAGCTCATAGCACCTCATAACCCACAGCAGAACGGGGTTGCTGAGCGGAAGAACAGAACGATCGTGGGTGCTGCACGGGCGATGTTGCATGATCAGGGCCTACCCATTCACTTGTGGGCGGAGGCATGCAATACTGCAGTATATGTGCAGAACCGTTGTCCTCACAAAATACTTGGCATGAGTACACCCGAGGAGGCTTATTCTGGTAAGAGGCCTGATATTTCCCATTTGAGGATTTTTGGTTCACCTGTTTACATTCATGTGACGAAGGATGCCAGGAAGAAGTTGGAGCCGACTGCGGAGGTTGGGATATTTGTGGGGTACACTGATACACCCCATAACTATCGTGTGTATTTTCCAGACAGTCGCAAGACTGTTGTGCGACGGGATATCAAATTTCAGGAGGAGAAAGCCATGAAGTGTTCACTTGAGAGGGAGCCACACTTGCATGCAGATGAGGAGCTATTAGTTCCTAAGGATGAGTCTTAGGATGTGGATCAGCCACAAGATGAGGTTCATGGAGTGGAGGAGACCACTCAGGCAGCGCCAACCATCAGAGGGTGGAAGCACACTACATAAGCTGAGCGACTGGCTCAAAATGCAGAGAAGGTTGTAGGAGCACCTACATCACAGCGCAGACAGAGATAGTCACCTGACTGGTATACTGGATACATGGCTCTTATGAGCAAGTGTATCATGCCAGAGCCATCCTCTTTCGAGGAAGTTGTGGAGGACCCCGCATGGGTAGATGCCATGGTGGAAGAGTATGATTCGATTGTCAGAAACAGTGCATGGGAGATTGTCTCGAGATTGGAAGGGAAATCAGTGGTGGGTTCGAGATGGATCTACAAAGTGAAGCAGGCAGCTGACGGGAGTGTGGAGAAGTACAAGGCAAGATTTGTTTCCCGAGGCTTTTCACAGATAGAGGGGATCGATTATGAGGAGACCTTTGCACCTGTCGCAAGGTATTCTTCCATACGAACGATTCTTGCTCTCTCAGCGTAGATGGGGTGGCACATTCATCAGATGGATGAGAAGACTGCGTTCCTCAACGGAGTCATTGAGGAGGAGGTGTACATAGAGCAGCCCGAAGGTTTCGAGATCTTTAGCAGCGAGTCGTATGTGTGCAGGCTCAAGAGAGCGCTGTATGGGTTGAAACAAGCACCTCGTGCTTGGTACACACAGATAGACAGTTATTTCACCGGACTTGGATTCTCCAAAAGTGAGGCGGATCCGAACCTATACCAGATTGTGGTGGAGGGTAAGTTGCTGATCATTGTACTTTATGTAGATGAATTTATTTTGACAGGTGATGAGCTATTGATACTCTCATGCAAGGAGGATCTTGCAAAAGAGTTTGAGATGAAGGACTTGGGCCTCCTTCATTATTTCCTGGGATTGGAAATTTGGCAGCGCAGTGGTGGACTGTTTGTTTCTCAGGGTAATTATGCCCAGGAGATACTGGAGAATTTCAACATGCATGGCTGCAAGCTTGTTGATACTCCTCTTCCTGGTGGTTGGAGGAAGGAGGATGCTACTTCAGCGGAGGTAGTGGATGCCACTGTTTATCGACAGTTGGTGGGGTCACTTATGTATCTGGTCAATACACGACCCGACATATGCTATGTTGTGAACCAGATTTCACAAGCTATGGTTAAGCCAACCAAGCTCTTCTGGAAGGTAGGCAAGCATGTATTGAGATATCTCAGAGGCACATATCTCAGAGGCACATCGGGATATGGATTATGGTACAGACAGTCGGATGAGGTGAAGCTGTGTGGCTTCACGGATGCAGATTGGGCAGGGAGCCCAACGGATAGAAAGAGCACATCTAGAGGGATTTTTAGTATCGGGTCGATAGCAGTTTCTTGGTACAGCAGGAAGCAGAGATCTGTGGCACTTAGTTTAGCAGAGGCCGAGTATATGGCAGCGATTTTGGCTGCATGCGAGGCTATATGGATGAGGAAGATCCTGGTCGGGTTGTTCGATTCACACTTGGATCCTACTGTGATTTATTGTGATAATCAGAGTTGCATCAAACTCTCAGTTAATCCAGTATTTCATGATAGATCTAAACACATTGACATCCGATATCATCATATCAGATATTGTGTGCAGCGGAGAATCATGTTACTTTCATACATTCCTACGGAGGATCGGGATGCTGATATCTTGACGAAGGCGCTCACCAGGAGCAAATTCGAATACCACAGGGGCAGGATAGGGGTTGCAGATAATCCATATCTTGTTGAGAGGGAGTGTTGAGATTGCAACAAGATGATGAGCTTAGTGGAAAAGAGTCGCCTTCACTAAGTGGGCCCGCAGGCTATTTTTGGCGCAAAGTCTATTTTTAGACATATGGATCATGTTCTATGAGTTGCAGGATGCTATTTGTGGATGGTTGGTCAAGTCGGAAAAAAATATATGGACTTCTATTTTTAGACATACTGGGCGGAATCTATTTTTAGATTGCGAGTCTAAAAATAGATATGTCGAATATTATTAGCTCTTAATAATATTTGGACTATAAACATTATCTTATTCTCTTGGAGCACTTCAGTTAAGTGCACAGATGTGGCACAACAGCTGACAGAAGGAATTACGCTATTCCTGAGGGTTAAGTGGAGCTATTTCATGGATACTTTAGTTAGAACTCATGTGACAGAGTTTGGTGGAGTTGATTGAGGAAGTTAATGGAGTTGTGTTCAGTTTAACTAATCTAAACATAGTTGAGCTATTTGTATCTAGTTTAACTAATTGATACAATTAGTGAGAGTAGTGTGAATTAATTATTAATTAATTCACTAATTATAAACTCATTAATCAACTAAAGAATGCATCAGTTAACTTCAGTGCATGGACAGTTTCAGTGGAGACCAGTGCAGAAATAGGTGAAAGAGCAGGTTAACTATCAGTTGTGACTATACAGTTTCTATTTGCAACACACAGATAGGTGGAGTAGCCCATGAGGATTGCGCAGTTCAAGCCAGGTGGTTTATCTATTTAATGAAGCCATCCCATAGCATTAATTACGTAATAGAGGCTGGCTATCAAGTGGAAAAATATTGGAGCATGTGTTTTGCTAGATCTAGCTTGATAGTGTGTAGCAATTGAGGGTGTGCATGAGAGCTTGTGAGGAGCTTTTGTACTATGATTGTTACATGATCTCCATGACATATAATATACAGATAGTTGGGGTTTTCAGCCTTAAGCTTTCCCATTAAATACTGTGTTCATATGTGTGATTGTTTGTGGTTTTAATGTATGCATGCAATTGATTTTATTTCCGCATGTGATGATCAATGGTAGAAGAGATTATGTATTATGCATGAAGCTAAAATAGTGTGTGATTAGGAGAATCTCGATGAATAATATCTCAGTTATTCAAATTTCTACATAGTATCCAAATACTCCAGTCTTAGCTTTTGATAAGTATTTGTTTAAGAATTTTCAGTCAATCTTCGATTCTATGAGATAATATATCTAATCAATAAACTGTGCACATACAGTGCGGATGCCACAAATTGTTTGAACAGTATTTCAAGCCAAGAATACAAGTCTCCTTAAATAGTAGAATTCTGGTTTTTGTTTTTGTTGTATTTAATTGTTTTGTATTTTTAAAATTTTATTTACCTATTTTTCATTTTAAAATTTATATTTAACTTCAATTTCTAAAGTACTACAATAATAAAATTTTCATAAATACTATCAAATAACATATTGCATTATATAAAATAACAAATTACATCATATAACCCAAGCCTATGTCTTTAAGTCCTTGGTTTCCACACAAAGTCACCATTGCGATTAATATTTGCCTTATAATCAAACCGACTATAAATATGCCATTATTGGAATGTTCCTCTGCCGCCATCCCTCAATGAAATTGAATCAACTCTATTTAATTCAATAAATGATTATATACTTCAAACGCGTGCATAACGACCATTAACCCAGTCATGTGCAGCATTACGATTTAACCTTTTTACACAGAGCCTCTGTAATTTAATTCGATCTATGGTCCTACCTTGATGACTTTGCCCTCGATAATTATTCCTTCCATCTCTAAACCAAATTTCTGTTTTGTTTCTCAAACACAGGTTTTTGTTTCATGAATCCAAAAGCCAAAATTAAGAATTATTTAAATTTATATAACAGTGGATTTGTTTGAATGTGACGGAGTCAGTTTTAAGTAAAGACCAGTCATCCCCACAAAGTGTCTTGTTGATGTTGGAGCTTGCAATGCGATCGCAATCGCAATCGCATCTTATATTATGTTACAATCGCAAATGGTTCTAACATGGCCCGATTTTTATGTGAAGTCCGGACCCGATACCGTTTATGGACTGGATTTAATTCCTTTATCGCGCGTCTATTCTCAATTGGAATCGGAACATTCAAAATGGCCCATTTGTACTCTCAAATTTCAGATCCGATGCATATTATAGGCCGTATTTAATTTGTTCATCGTGCGTCCAAATTCGTCGTACACCAAAACTTGTTTGCGAGCACGATGAGCTATTATGAATTCGATTTAATGACTCATCGCGCGTCCAAATGGCCATGTGATGTCATCCAAATTGTAACACAATATCTGAATGTATTTTGGTTGAATCGAATTTCAAGTCCGAAGCTTTATCGCGCGACCGAGCTTTGAAGTTTTACAAAGGTTTTAAGTTTTATTAACGTTTTTGTTTTATGTTTTAAACATCACGTGATGGAGTTTTTATACTATGGTTTGTTTTTGTTATCGCACAGAAAAAAGGTTTAAAACGTTTAAATTGTATGTTTTAACATTAAACATGTGCTCATTGTAAGGTGGACCCCAAAGGGCAATGCATAGGTTTTAAGTTTAGCTTTATTTAACATTTGTTTCGACTTTGCGCCATTTTTGATGTTATTTAACATCTACCAAATGCTGAAACAGTGGGTACAACTATGCATCTTAGCGCCATCTTGCTTTTTTTTAAGTAGTGACTCCACTGTATATCCAAATCAATTGATATATATTCCTATGTATATAATGCTTGCTAATTTGGATTATTTAGTTATTATTGTTTTAATTCTGGAATATTTATTATTATTTTTTATTCAGATCAATTGGTGATTAAATTAAGTTAATTTTCAAAATTTTTATTATAATTTTTAAGTATCTATATACATCTTTTTCTACATGATTTAATTAGAAATTTGAACTTAATCCTTTTGATACATAAATTTTTATTTATACATAAAGTTTTATTTAAAGACCCCAAATTAAACAACCCTACAACAATAGTTATTTTAATTTTAATTTTTTGTTTTCCAAGATGATGATTGCAAACTAAATAACCTTGCAATTGGATCTGTTACAATTTACAATTTTTATTTCCCAAGCTTGCAGTTCCATCTGTTTTTCTGTTCTCTTTCACAAGTTGCATTAATCAACTCCAACCTACAATATTCCACACACACACACACACACACACACATATATATATATATATATATATATATATATATATATATATACCATCTGTTTTTCTGTTCTCTTTCACAAGTTGCATTAATCAACTCCAACCTACAATATTCCACATTAATTATATATATATATATCTTTATTAATTTTTTAAGCTTAAATTTGACTTAGATACTTTTTCTATAGATCAATATTTAGTTAAATAATCACTTCAATATATTTTTAAAAATATATTATATTATTATACATTTCCATTACTGTAAAATATTTTTTTAGATTTTATTATTACATATTTATAATTTAAAGTAGATCCAAAGTTTACAAATTATATATTTAATAAATTAATCCATATATATATATATATATATATATATATATATATATATATATATATATAATATTTATTTATTTTTACTAATTTTTTAAACTTAAACTTGATTTATATATTCAAATTGTTGCTTCTATTATAATTTATTTTGATAAATATAACATTTATATATATATCAATGTATTTAGCTCCTTAAAATTAGTTTTTTTTCTTTTTAAACCTATATTTAATAAATTAATCCATACATATATTAATAATGAAATACTTTTTCTATATATCAATATTTAGTTAAATAATTACTTCAATATATTTTTAAGATATATTATATTATTATACATTTCTATTATTATAAAATATTTTTTTTACATTTTATTATTACATATTTGTAATTTAAAGTAGAGCCAAAGTTTATAAATTATATATTTAAACAAAATATCACATTTTATATATAAATTGATATTGATTAGCAATGTTTATAAAATATCTAATATGAGATGGATGGCCATATTATTTCTCTCTAAGTTAACAACTAAAATCACAACACTAAATTCAATTTTATAAGTTTACTTTAATTTAGCTATATCTAATTGTATTATAAAATAGGTGTAACTATATTATATAAATAAACATTAGAAATTGAAAAATATAATTATTAAAAAAACACATCCCTCATGAATAGAATATCAAATCTATCCAATATCTAAAAAAATCAAATTAGTTAACTAAATTATATTATTAAATTTTAGAATATATAATGAATATATCAAATATATAACTATACAAAATATTAAATGATTTTAATCGCTATATACTATGCCATATAAATATATTTATATAAAAAAAACATTAGAAATTGAAAAATGTAATTACAAAACAACATTCCTAATGAGTAAAATATTGAATCTATCCAATATCTAAAAACTCAAATTGGTTAACTAAATTACATTATTAAATTTTGAAATATACATTAAATATATCAAATATATAACTATACAAAATATTAAACAATTTTAATTGTTGTATATCATGACATCTAATTTTAAGTAAAAATAACATGCAACTTCCTGAAATATATATATATATATATATATATATATATATAAAGAGCAAGTCCTCATAGCCATGATGAAACTCAAATTAACACCTAAAATCACAACACTAAATTCAATTTTGTAAATTTTCTTTAATTTAGCCATATATAATTCTATTATAAAATATGTGTAACTATATTATATAAAAAAACATTACAAATTGAAAAATATAATCAATAAAAAACACATCCTTGAACAATAGAATATCAAATATATTCAATATCTAAAAAATTCAAATTACTTAACTAAATTATATTATTAAATTTTAGAACCTATAATGAATATATGAAATATATAACTATACAAAATATTAAACAATTTTAATGGCTATATACTATGCCATATAATTATATTTATACAAAAAAAAAACATTATAAATTGAAAAATGTAATTAAAAAACCACATTCCTAATGGCTAAAATATTCAATCTATCTAATATCTAAAAAATCAAATTGGATAACTAAATTACATTATTAAATTTTGGAATATACATTAAATATATCAAATATATAACTATCCAAAATATTAAACAATTTTAATTGCTATATATCATATCATGTAATTTTAAGTAAAAATAACATGCAACTTTTTGAATAATAACAATAAATTATATATATATATATATATATATATATATATATATATAGTTATTATAAATTCTTATAATAATATTTTTATTTTTAGCATTATAAATTTTCATATTCATATATATACTTTAGGGAAATGTAAAAGTTTTCAGATCTAAGAAAATCAAATTAGTTAACTAAATTATATTACTATATGCAATTAATACTAACATAAATTCTTATTTTTCATTTTAATTTAGCTATATTTAAATTAAACTAAGCGACAACTTTATTACAAAGAAAATCCTCATAGTCATCCTTAAATTCAAATGGAAACATTTAGCAAATCCTCATAGACATGCGCAAACTCAAATTCCAACAATTATTTCTAATTTAATTTAACTATACTTTATTACAAAACAAATCTTCATAAACATCCTCAAATACTATTATCTTTTTCAATAAATGGCAAATAGAAAATTAAAAAGCAATGAATCAATAAAATATTCGATATACTTTCGAATTGCAATTGCAAATTGTATTAAAATTAAGTGTCTTGTTGATGTGGAACATTGTGATGCAATCGCAACCGCAATCACAAGTTATAGGATACAACCGCATATGTTTTTCTTGTCACCATTGAATGATGTGATGCGATTCACACAATCGCAATCGCAAGTTCAAGTTCTTTTGTTATGGTCCAATTGCAATGGTATGAATCAATAAAACATTTGAATACTTGTGAATTGCAATCACAAATTGTATTAAAATTAAGTGTCATGTTGATGTGGAAGATTGCAATGCAATCGCCGCATCCGTTTATTTTTCCACCTTTGAATGATGCGATTGGCACAATCGCAATTGCAAATCACAACTTCTTTTGTTTTGCACTCTTTGCAATCGTAAGTCTTTGACCCCATAAGTTTTATAAGGCGGATCTGATTTCCACATCGCGTAACAATTTGGGCATATGTTTTCTTTGCTATTGTTCAATAATGTGATGCAATTCGCCCAGTCGCAATCGCAAATCGCAAGTTCTTTTGTCTTCACCTGATTGCAATGGCAAGTCTCAGACCCGATAATTTTTATAAGGAAAATTTATTTTCCATATTTGATTTAAGTTTTTTCATGTTCAGCAGGGTCCACAGTTGCAAAAGGTTCATTTGATATGTTGTACTTTATCACACAATGGATATAAACTGTTGTTGTAATAAACCGAATCAATGTTTTAATTTAATTTCGGAGCTATATTACAGCCTACTCGTATGTATTCGAATTTCCTAATTCGAATTACATTTGGCCCTAAATCAAAGTTATGAAACATTTAATGAGCTTTGAAGTTTATTAATATTCCAGCAAATATTAAGGTTCGCTTGCGACTTCGACTTTTACTATTTCAACAATCGCAACTCAATGCTTCCCATTGTGATTAATGCATTTTCCAATGTTCCGATGCGATGCCCCTACTCCGATGTGATTGATGCATTCGTAAATGTTCCGGTGCGATTAATGCCTTTTAAGCCAGAACTTCAAATACATATAAATCACAGTTCACTAACACATCGGCTCCGCAATCGCAATAAGAAAATCAATCAATCGCAATAAATGGCAAATAGAAAATTAAAAAGCAATGAATCAATAAAATATTCGATATACTTTTGAATTGAAATTGAAAATTGTATGAAAATTAAGTGTCTTGTTAATGTGGAACATTGTGATGCGATCGCAACCGCAAACACAAGTTATATGATACAACCGCATATGTTTTTCTTGCCACCATTGAATGATGCGATGCGATTGGCACAAACACAATCACAAATCGCAAGTTCAAGTTCTTTTGTTATGGTCCAATTGCAATGGTATGAATCAATAAACCATTTGATATACTTTTGAATTGCAATTGGAAATTGTATTAAAATCAAGTGTCTTGTTGATGTGGAATATTGCAATGCGATCGCCGCATCCGTTTATTTTTCCACCTTTGAATGATGCGATTGGCACAATCGCAATCACAAATCAGAACTTCTTTTGTTTTGCACTCATTGCAATCGTAAGTCTCCGACCCCATAATTTTTATAACGCAGATCTGATTTCCACATCGTGTAACAATTTGGGCATATGTTTTCTTTGCTACTGTTCAATAATTCGATGTAATTCGCCCAATCGCAATCGCAAATTGCAAGTTCTTTTGTCTTCACCCGATTGCAATGGCAAGTCTCGGACCCGATAATTTTTATAAGGCAAATTTATTTTCCATATTTGATTTAATTTTTTTCATGTTCAGCGGGGTCCACAGTTGCAAAAGGTTCATTTGATACGTTGTACTTTATCACGCAATGGATATAAACTGTTGTTGTAATAAACCGAATCAATGTTTTAAATTAATTTCGGAGCTATATTACAGTCTACTCCTATGTATTCGAATTGCCTAATTCGAATTACATTTGGCCCCAAATCAAAGTTATGAAACATTTAATGAGCTTTGAAGTTTATTACTATTCCGGCAGATATTAAGGTTCGCTTGCGACTTTGACTTTTACTATTTCAACAATCGCAAGTCAATGCTTCCCATTGCGATTAATGCATTTTCCAATGTTCCGATGCGATGCCCTTACTCCGATGCGATTGATGCATTCGCAAACGTTCTGATGCGATTAATGCCTTTTAAGCCAGAACTTCAAATACATATAAATCACAGTTCATAAACACATCGGCTCCACAATCGTCATCGAGACTTTTATTAACATGTTCTGTTGTTATGATTTTCTCTGATGCAATTCGTGACGATCCCACAAAGTTAATAAATTCTTCTGTCCATTCAATCTATTATAATCTATGCATTTGCTAATGGTTTAAAAACCAACACCACTCGTCGGGCCCACAATGCATTATAGCCTACCTTTATATATCGCGCATCAACTATCATATATCAGCATACATTACAACCTCGGATATAACTCAACCTTTGAATGTATTTCTCAAGCGCAGCATTACCATGCCCAACACTTACATTGAAACTTAAGCAAATAATTAACCATAATACATGCACCAATAACACTTGGGCTAAGGTTAAAATATCAACCACTGATATATTTTAAGGTCTAGGCCCATCAGCGAATTAACTCACCTATGTTAAAACATAACAAAACCTATTACAAAGCCTCTTGGGCCTTTTATAAATTGCGCATGAACATTGCAAAAAATTGCATATAACATATACGACCAAACGTTAAAAACCCAAAAACCTGCTTATCAAATTCGCTGAATAATAAACATCGAATGCGCTTTAAAACAATGCAGACTACGCATATAATATGCTCTCATATTCTAACCCCAATGCTAACCTTTGAAAAGTTCAGGCGCCACAACTTCATAAACCTTTATTTTCTATTTGCCAATGCGATTAATCGCAACTCAATGCTTCCGATTGCGATTAATGCATTTGCCAATGTTCCGATGCGATGCCCTTCCTCCGATGCAATTGATGCATTCAAAAACGTTCCAATGTGATTAATGTTTTTTAAGCCAGAACTTCAAAGACATATAAATCACAGTTCATAAACACATCGGCTCCGCAATCGTCATCGGGACTTTTATTAACATCTTCTGCTGTTATGATTTTCTCCGATGCAATTCGTGGGGGTCCCACAAGGTTAATAAATTCTTCTGTCCTTTCGATTTATTATAATCTATGCATTTTCCAATGGTTTAAAAACCAACACCGCTCATTGGGCCCACGATGCATTATACCCTAAGTTTATATATCACGCACCAACTATGATATATCAGCATACGACCCCACACACTTACATTGAAACTTAAGCAAATAATTAATCATAATAATTGCGACAATAACACATGGACTAAGGTTAAAATATCAACCACTGATATATTTTAAGGTCTGGGCGCATCAGCGAATTAACTCGCCTATGTTAAAACATAGCAAAACCTATTACAAAGCCTGTCGGGCCATTTATAAATTGCACATGAACATTGCAAAAATTGCATATAACATATACGACAAAGGTTAAAAACCCAAAAACCTGCTTATCAAATGCGCTAAATGATATGCATCGGTTCTGCCTTAAAACAATGCAAACGGAACATTACAAAAATCTCCGATGCCGATTGAAAAACGGACGCGATGACAAATTTAACTCCGCCATAGTAAACAGGATCAGGTTCGGAGTTCATACTGTGTTAATAAATTCTTCTGTCCATTCAATCTATTATAATCTATGCATTTTCCAATGGTTTAAAAACCAACACCACTCGTCGGGCCCACAATGCATTATATCCTACCTTTATATATCGCGCATCAACTATCATATATCAGCATACATTACAACCTCAGATATAACTCAACCTTTGAATGTATTGCTCAAGCGCAGCATTACCACGCCCAACGCTTACATTGAAACTTAAGCAAATAATTAACCATAATACCTGCACCAATAACACTTGGGCTAAGGTTAAAATATCAACCACTGATATATTTTAAGGTCTAGTCCCATCAGCGAATTAACTCGCCTATGTTAAAACATAACAAAACCTATTACAAAGCCTCTCTGCCTTTTATAAATTGCGCATGAACATTGCAAAAAAATTTACATAACATATATGACCAAAGGTTAAAAACCAAAAACCTCGCTATCAAATCCGCCGAATATACATCAATCCGCTTTAAAACAATGCAGATTACGCATATACTATGCTCTCTTATTCTAACCACAACACTAACCTTTGAAAACTTCCAGCACCACAACTTTATAAACCTTTATTTTCTATTTTCCGATGCGATTAATCACAACTCAATGCTTCCGATTGCGATTAATGCATTTGCCAATGTTCCAATGCGATGCCCTTCCTCCGATGCAATTGATGCATTCGCAAACGTTCCAATGTGATTAATGTTTTTTAATCCAGAACTTCAAAGACATATAAATCACAGTTCATAAACACATCGGCTCCGCAATCGTCATCGGGACTTTTATTAACATCTTCCGCTGTTATGATTTTCTCCGATGCGATTCGTGGGGGTCCCACAAGGTTAATAAATTATTCTGTCCAATCGATTTATTATAATCTATGCATTTTCCAATGGTTTAAAAACCAACACCGCTCGTCGGGCCCACGATGCATTATACCCTAAGTTTATATATCGCGCACCAACTATGATATATCAACATACAACCCCACACACTTACATTGAAACTTAAGAAAATAATTAATCATAATACTTGTGACAATAACACATGGACTAAGGTTAAAATATCAACCACTGATATATTTTAAGGTCTGGGCCCATCAATGAATTAACTCGCCTATGTTAAAACATAGCAAAACCTATTACAAAGCCTGTCGGGCCATTTATAAATTGCACATGAACATTGCAAAAATTGCATATAACATATATGACAAAGGTTAAAAACCCAAAAACCTGCTTATCAAATGCGCTAAATAATATGCATCGGTTCCGCCTTAAAACAATGCAAACGGAACATTACAAAAATCTTCGACGCCGATTGAAAAACGGACGCGATGACAAATTTAACTCCGCCATAGTAAACAGGATCAGGTCCGGAGTTCATACTGTGCAATGGTGACATAACATAAAACACTTCCGATGCCATGAAAGCATCGGGCCATTGCTATTGTGACTTATGTCAGTTCCCATTGCAATGATCGCATCGAAACATCACCACATGAACAAGACACTGTGAGGATGACACAGTTTTAACTAAAAAATCTTCCGCGCATTAAAAAAAAAAATCTCTCTGTTTCATATTAAACCACTGTGTTTTACCAAATACAAAGTCTGTCCCCCAACACAAAAAAAAACTCTACTTTTTAATTTGTTTTATACAAAAAAAACAAAACAAAAAAACATTTGAAATTGAAAAATGTAATAAAAAATCCACATTCCTAATGAGTAAAATATTGAATCTACCCAATATCTAAAAACTCAAATTGGCTAACTAAATTATGTTATTAAATTTTGGAATATACATTAAATATATCAAATATATAAATATACAAAATATTAAACAATTTTAATTGCTATATATCATGGCATGTAATTTTAAATAAAAATAACATGCAACTTCTTGAATAATAACAATAAATTCCTTATATATATATATATATATATATAACTTATATTTTTCTTTATTATAAATTCTTATAATAATATTTTTTATTTTTAGCATTATAAATTTTCATACTCATATATATACTTTACGAAAAATGTAAAAGTCTTTAGATCTTAGACAATATGGCATTGCAATTGTACTTGGGTCAAATTGGATTAACAAAATATTAGTAAAAAAAGATTCTAAACCTTTCAAATGGCAACATCTAGCAAATCCTCATAGACATGCTCAAACTCAAATTGCAACAATTATTTCTAATTTAATTTAAATATACTAAACAAAGCAGCAACTTTGTTAGAAAGAAAATTTTCATAAACATGTTGAAACTCAAATTGCAACATTTCTATATTTACATTAAGCAAAAAGTAGTAGCTACTCTGCCATACTCATATTGATTCCAAAAATAAGGTAAGCATATCTAGCAAATCTAATCTACACATCAAATGCATATGCTCATGGGCCAACACAAAAGTTGTTTCACTATAATTTAGATAGATTTAAACTACTACTAAACTCAAATTGCAACAATTATTTCTAATTTAGTTTAACCATACTTTATTACAAAACAAAACTTCATAAACATGCTCAAATTCAAATTGCAACCTCTCTATAATTGCATTAAGCGACATGTAATAGCCGTAATATCTCATTTCCAACATCACATTGCAACATTACTACATTTAAACTAAGCGGCAGGTAGTCGCTACTTGTAGCCTTGTTTAATTCATAACGAGCAATAGAGAGGTGGGGAATTATTACTCCTTTTTACTCGCGCACATAAGACAAAGAAATAAATGAGTGATCAATAAATGTGAGACTTTATATTTTTACAAGTGTATCATTTCCATATGAGAACTCATCCAAAATCCTAGTTTGACTTTTGACCAGTGTTTCAATTAGGGCCCCAAGAAATTCAATTTATAACACTCCCTTGGAAGTGTATGGTTATAGGTTTGAAGGAGCTTCGCAATCTTTTGATCAACAAGGTATTGCTTTGATGAGCATCGAGAGAAGACACTGAAGAACCTCGTCTAGACCCGAAAGTATAAAGTCTTGAGGGCCCATGTATGTACTTAGTATTGTGGTCAATAAAGATATTTTCCAAGAAATAAGGGAGCCCAATATTTTAATGTATTGTATTATTTCAAGCGAACTTGTAGGCATTGTGAGAAGGTAAGACCCTTCGTTAAATACACATTTTTCCACCATCAAAAATATTTTCCAGTTTTAATATGGGTTTATGTATTATTTAATGTGCAATGGGTGACTGCAACGTTGGTTCTCGGTCCAAATTGGTTCACGATTGATATGTTTCACAAAGGAGGAAGACTTGGCACGGAACATAGAGGAAGAGAAAGTGATGCAGGAGCATCTGGCTCAGAGGAGACGAAATATGGCTAATTGTCTCACTGTTACACGTGTTTGTTGATAGGTTACTAAACCTGTGTTTAATTACTTTTATTATTTGTTAATGGGACAAGGACAGTAGGATTAGGAAAATAGAATTTTTTTGTAGTTAATTAGATGTTTTTTCAATGAAACTGAAAATGTAGTTAGAATAAGGCGGTTGACAGTTCAACTGAAAACCAAAACAAATTAACACCTACAGGCATATAAATGAAAGAAAAAACTTACGCTGGGGTTCGATTTTCCCATCAGAGAGAAGATATATTAAAAACCAGTTTGAATTAAAATCATCTGCAGCCAGAATTGTTCCAGCCAATTTGTTAATTTGCATCAGAATAGTGAGAAGATTGTTAGTTTATTTCTTTATTCATGTATATGTAATTCCTATGTCTGAGAAGCAAAATATAATTGTTTATTTTTAAACTGTTGAACAGAGAAGGTCACCGCGTACAGGAGGACGAAAATTGTTTTGTTTTCATATTATCAACAAAATACTAGATACTGGATGATACACACAGGCAAGCAGAGAGCGGAGCTCCATTCTTGTTTTCCCACAGCGAAATTAAACTAAGAAGAATTTGCATACAAGACCAGGTGAGTCCCATTCACAGGATAAGGTTGTATTTCGTTACAAGAAGAAAAAAAAAATTGTATTACTCATTTAAAAACAGTTTGCCGAGTTTCCAAAACTATAAAAAGGAAGCAGAGTGTTCAACATATGAATGAGTGAGGGTTTGAAAACCCAAGAAAAATACAATTACAGTGGAACCACACAGTTCCCAGAACCATTCCACACCGTTAATAAATTACATTGAGAAATTTGTCAATCAACAGAGTCTGGCAAACGGAACAGAGTTGGTAACAAAAACAGTTTACAAAACCTAAGCTACAACAGAAACGAAATAGGGTCAACCCTACCCATAGGGTTTAGCCTCTGAGGTACGAAGCAGTCGGGGTTTTGACTGAAGAAAACAAGACCTGCACATTATCCGCAAATGTCCAAATTTATAACGTTTCAGCATTATTGCAAATTGATGTGTTATCGAAACAACTGGGCAAACCTGTAAACCGAACAAGCAGAAAGGAAATAGAACTCACCAGAAGAATTGGGTTTGAGCGAGGATAAGAAACCAGGTCCGAACCAACAAGTCCTGCTCACGGAGGAGCGGAATGGTTAGAGCCACAAATATAAGCTACAGAGTATAAACTGGAAAAGAATCAGTACCTGT
Organism: Pinus albicaulis; assembly: GCA_034641835.2. Taxonomy (NCBI): domain Eukaryota; kingdom Viridiplantae; phylum Streptophyta; class Pinopsida; order Pinales; family Pinaceae; genus Pinus; species Pinus albicaulis. Next base: position 997,575,365 of record CM076581.1, read on the forward strand.
GTATTTCTTCGAACTTTAGGTGGCCACAGGAACTCTGGTCGGCCCCGAACCTAGAGAGACAAGTCGACAGCACACAGTCGTTAACAGTTGGAGACTAGAAAGAGGACACGCAGTTGGAACAAATAGAATTGAAACAGTAGGGAACCACCGTGAAAGGAGTTACATACAAACAATTGATAAAAGCCATCGTAGGAATCGAAAGGAAATTAGCAGTAGCAGAAGGCCACGCGACAGAGACAGAGCAAAGTCTACTCGATTTAAAGAAAAACACATTACCTCGTCCAGAAAACACAGAGTAGCGTGAAGAAACCCTCGCAGAGGTTGAAGAAACCCTCCTCCAGTTCAATTGACGGAGGAATAGCAATACAATCGAGAATAGTCACGAGTGCGAGTGGGTGGCACGAGAAGCGGAGTATAGTTAATGCAACAGAGTTCGAGGAACAAGTGGTAAATGCGAAGGAGGATTGGCACCACTACCAACATATCACACGTACACCAATCTTAATTGTAAATTGATTCGTATTGTGATATTTTTCACTCATCCATTGTCAAATCTAAAGTTTGAGCTGGCGTAAACTAACACAGACCACAATTATCCTATTCATAATTTGAAATCCGAAAAGACTGTGTTTGCCACCTGTATACGAGAGTTGGGCTTTCGTCATTTTTGGTATCAGAGGGGGTTTTCTGAAAAATGAATATGGAGGTTGGTAGACGTGGACGAGGGAGAGGGAGAGCTAATTGAAGATTAGCATAGGAAGGACTGAGAGAGGAAATTCGTACTTTGAACGAGCGATTAGCAGCAGTGGAGGCTGGAAGAATAAGGGACCCTGACGGAGAGGATTACAGTGATGAGGAGGTTGCATAAACGACAGATGGTTCTGAAGGAGAAGGACCTGAACTTAGATTGTTGAGGTCGATTTTGTTATCAAGTAGCAAGCCAAAACATGAGCTTTCTACTTACGATGGGAATCTATCCGCAGAAGTGCTGCTGGATTGGCTGAGTGAGTTGAACAAGTATTTCAACTTTGAAGAAATCAGCGAAGACAAACGGGTAAAATTCGCTGCCACCAAACTGAAAGGACATGCGTCCTTGTGGTGGGATAGTGTACAGGCGGAAAGGAAGAGGCTGAATAAACCGCCTATTAAAAAGTGGGCCAGAATGGAGGCCAAACTGAAGGAAATTTTTTTTCCAAAAGATTACCAAATTATGTTGTATAGACAGGTGCAGAATTTGAGGCAAAAAGGGTTGACTATCAAAGAATACACGGAGGAATTCTACAGGTTAAATTTGAGAGCGGGGTATATAGAAGATACACCCGAGAAGACAGCCATATTTGTAAATGGCTTGAGAGGGGAGATACTTGAAAAAATTAGTATTCTCTCACCCAGGACTATTGATGAGGCGTATCAGTGTGCCTTGAAAGCAGAAGAAAATATAATCAGAAAGCGGAATGCCAGAAGAGGAGGAGGATCTGGCAGAGGAAAAGGGAAGGCTTTTGGCAGAGGTAGAGGCACAAATTCCAGCGAAGAAGGCAGCAGTTCCAAACCTTCAGGGACAGCAGAAAAGGAAAATAACACCAGAGGGGGACGACCATACCAGCGGGGAAAAGGAAATGGTCGGGGCAGAGGATCTGTCCAGTGTTATAGATGCCATAAGTGGAGGCATAAGTCTTATGAGTGTCCAGAAGGGGAACCAGTAGGTGGTAGAGGATCCTATGTTGCCCAAATAGAGGAAGCAGAGGCACCACCCCAGGAAGTAGGAAATGCGCCTGAGACAGGGGAAGCTTTGGTGCTGAATAAAGTGCTGTTGAAACCAGCCAAAGAAGTTGCAGAAACGGATTAGCGAAAAGCTTTATTCCGGATAGTTTGCAAGTCAAAGGGCAAGTGCTGCAAACTAATAATTGACAGTGGGAGTATCAATAATTTGGTGGCCACAGAAATGGTGGAGAAGCTGGGGTTGAAACGGTTGAAGCATCCCACTCCCTATAAAGTGTCGTGGCTACAAAAGGGACATCAGCTGCTAGTTGATGAGCAGTGTGAAGTGGAATTTCACATTGGCAGGTACAGGGACAAAGTTATGTGTGATATTATGCCGATGGATGTATGTCATATACTGTTAGGGAGGCCTTGGCAGTATGACAGGAAAGTGGTTCATGATGGAAACAAAAACTGTTACAAGTTTGTCAAGGATGGGATTAAGCACACGCTTGTACCCATCAAGGAGGAAAATACAACAGAAGCTAGTGGGGTTAAAGCGTTACTGATGGGTGGAAAGGAATTTTTGAAACAGATCGATGATAATAATGTAAATTTTGTTGTTGTGAGGGGGCAAAAGATGGTGGTACTGCACACAAAGATCACAGATTTACCAGAGGAAATTCAGGATATGTTGCAGGATTTTGGTGATATCATAGTAGATGATCTTCCAGATGAGTTGCCTCCTAAGAGGAGTATCATTCATTGTATTGAATTCATACCAGGAGCTAGTTTGCCGAATAAAGCAACCTATCGTATGAGTCCTAAGGACAATGAGGATATTAGGAAGCAGGTGCAAGAATTGCTGGATAAAGGGCTGATTAGAGAAAGCATGAGCCCCTGTGCAGTTCCGATAGTTTTGGCTCCAAAGAAAGGTGGTGAATGGCGAATGTGCACAGACTCAAGAGCGATTAATAATATTACCATCAGGTACAGGTTTCCATTGCCACGAATGGACAACATGATGGACTGTTTTAGCGGAGCAGCATACTTCACGAAGATCGATTTGAAGAGTGGTTACCATCAGATTAGAATTCGAGAAGGGGATGAGTGGAAAATAGCCTTCAAGACGATTGAAGGGCTATATGAATGGCTGGTGATGCCATTTGGTTTGAGTAACGCCCCTAGTACGTTTATGCGCCTAATGAACGAAGTGCTGAAAGAGTTCATTGGGAAGTTTGTAATTGTTTATTTAGATGAAATATTGATTTTCAGCAAAACGAGAGAAGAACACTTCAGGCATGTTCGAAGTGTACTGAGGAAGCTGCAGCAGAATAAGCTGCTAATAAATCTGAAGAAGTGTAATTTTTTCCAATAGGAGTTAGTGTGTCTGGGTTTTGTAATTGCAGAGAATGAGTTGAAGATGGACCCAGAAAAGGTTGCAGCTATAATTAGCTGGCCATCCCTGAAGAGTCTATTTGAAGTCCGAAGCTTTCACGGATTGGCAAGTTTTTACAGGAAATTCATCAGGAATTTCAGTGAAATCTGCGCACCCATGTTGGATACGATCAAGAAGGAAAATTAGCCTTTTTTTTGGACAAAGGCAGCAGAATTTTTTTTTCAGGCACTGAAGAGGAAGATCACTGAGAGATCGATATTGAGGTTGCCTGACTTCAACAAACTTTTTCAAGTTCGTTGTGACGCCAGCGGTACAACGATTGGGGCAGTACTTAGCCAAGAGGATAGGCCGATCGCTTACTTCAGTGAGAAGCTGAACGAGAGTAGATAGAAATACTCAACCTATGACAAGGAATTTTATGCGGTTTTCCAATCATTGAAGCACTGGAGGCACTATTTATTAGGTAATGAATTTGTTTTATTTTCTGCTAATTCTGCATTACAGTACATTATGCAGCAGCGTAAGTTGAACCATAAGCATGCAGAATGGGTTGAGTATCTGCAGAGTTTTACGTTTGTGCTGAAACATATTAGTGGGCAGGCCAACAAGGTGGCAGATGCGTTGAGTAGAAGGGATTTACTCTTGCAGGAAATTACAATGCAAGTTTTGGGTTTTCAGCATTTGAGGGATCTGTATCAGACAGATGCAGACTTTAAGGAGGCCTATGAGGCCTGCCAAAACCCTTTGTTGAGGAATAATAGTCCACGGTTGGACTACAATTTGCAAGAGGGATTATTGTTCAGGGGAGGACAGTTATGCATTCCCGACTATTCGATTAGGGAGAACATTATTCGGGAAAAGCACAGTGGAGGTCTAGCCGGACATTTTAGCATAGACAAGACATTATCGCAGGTCGAGCACTTTTATTACTGGCCAAGGGTACGACGGGATGTGTAGAAGTACGTAAGCAGATGTAAAACATGTCAATTGGCAAAAGGTTGCAGTCAAAATGCAGGACTTTATATGCCACTGCCTATTCTGAGCAGACCATGGGACTCAGTTAGTTTGGATTTTGTTTTGGGTCTACCTAGAACATAGTGGGGTTTTGATTCAGTGATGGTGGTTGTGGATCGTTTTTCTAAGATGGCACATTTTATACCCTGCAGAAAAACTAGTGATGCCACTCACGTAGCACACTTGTTTTTCACAGAGATTGTCAGACTGCATGGTCTACCGAGGTCCATCATTTCCGACAGGGATGTGAGGTTCACCGGGCACTTTTGGCATACCCTATGGAAGAGGTTGGGCAATCAGTTACAGTTCAGCTCCGCCTATCACCCACAGACCGATGGGCAAATAGAGTTGGTAAACAGGAGCCTAGAAAATCTGCTATGGAGTTTAATAGGTGAAAATTCTTGGATGTGGGATCACGTACTTGTTCAAGCAGAATTCGCTTACAACGACTCACTAAATCGCAGCACAGGTTACAATCCTTTCCAGGTCTTGTATGGCATGCATCCTCGCGGAGTGCATGAGCTGCGGGATTTGGGAAAACTTGAAAAACAGAGTGTTGATGGAGAAGATTTCGCCCAAGCAATGAGCGACTTACATGAGCAGGTGAAACTGAAATTGCAAGACAGCAGTTAGAAGTACAAACATTAGGTAGATTTGAAAAGGCGGGAAGTTCAGTTTAACGTTGGAGACGAAGTCCTTGCACACTTGCGCAAGGAACGGTTCCCAAAAAGGGAATATAACAAGCTAAAATTTAAAAATATTGGTCCCTGCAAAATCATTCACAAGTTTTCCGCCAATGCTTACGAGTTACAGTTGCCACCAAGAATAGGTATTTCACCTATATTTAATGTGGCAGATCTGTTTCCTTATAATGCTGGTTCTGAGGATGACACGACAGTAAGGCCAGAACAAGACACCCAATTTGATGAAGGTTCTTGGGTGAGATAGATGCCCACAGCACAGCCCCTTGAGATCGAGAGTATTCTCGACACACAGGTCGCCAAGCGCACGAGAAGGAGAGAATATCTACGGTATTTGGTCAAGCGGAAGAACCGTCCTATTGAGGACAGTTCGTGGCTTAACGAGGCGCATATACGAAAGGCTGGTTATTCGGTTGACGATCTCATGGAACAGAGCCATGAATTTTTGTCACCCCGGGAGCCTGATGCAGGAGCATCTAGCTTGGATGAGACGAAAGATGGCTAACTGTCTCACTGTTACACGTGTTTGTTGACAGGTTACTAAACCTGTGTTTAATTAATTTTATTATTTGTTAATGGGACAAGGACAGTAGGATTAGGAAAATAGAAATTTTTTGTAGTTAATTAGAAGTTTTTTTAATGAAACTGACAATGTAGTTAGAATAAGGCGGTTGACAGTTCAACCAAAAACCAAAACAAATTAACACCTACAAGCATATAAATGAAAGAAAAAACTTATGTTGGGGTTCGATTTTCCCATCATAGAGAAGATATATTAAAAACCAGTTTGAATTAAAATCATCTGCAACCAGAATTGTTCCAGCCAATTTGTTAATTTGCATCAGAATAGTGAGAAGATTGTTAGTTTATTTCTTTATTCATGTATATGTAATTCCTATGTCTGAGAAGAAAAACATAATTTTTTATTTGTAAACTGAAATTTGAACAGAGAAGGTCACTGCGTACAGGAGGACGAAAATTGTTTTGTTTTCATATTATCAACAGAATACTAGATACTGGATGATACACACAGGCAAGCAGAGAGCGGAGCTCCATTCTTGTTTTCCCACAGCGAAATTAAACTAAGAAGAATTTGCAGACAAGACCAGGTGAGTCCCATTCACAGGATAAGGTTGTATTTCGTTACAAGAAAAAAACATTTCTGTATTACTCATTTAAAAACAGTTTGCCAAGTTTCCAAAACTATAAAAAGGAAACAGAGTGTTCAACATATGAACGTGTGAGGGTTTGAAACCCAAGAAAAATACAATTACAGTGGAACCACACAATTCCCAGAACCATTCCACACCGTTAATAAATTACATTGAGAAATTTGTCAATCAACAGAGTCTGGCAAACAGAACAGAGTTGGTAACGAAAACAGTTTACAAAACCTAAGCTACAACAAAAACGAAATAGGGTCAACCCTACCCATAGGGTTTAGCCTCTGAGGTACGAAGCAGTCGGGGTTTTGACTGAAGAAAACAAGACCTGCAGATTATCCGCAAATGTCCGGAGTTAGAATGTTTCAGCATTATTGCAAATTGATGTGTTATCGAAACAACGGGGAAAACCTGTAAACCGAACAAGAAGAAAGGTAACATAACTCACCGGAAGAATTGGGTTTGAGCGAGGATAAGAAACCAGGTCCGAACCAACAAGTCCTGCTCACGGAGGAGCGGAATGGTTAGAGCCACAAATAGAAGCTAAAGAGTATAAAACCGGAAAAGAATCAGTACCTGTGTATTTCTTCGAACTGTAGGTGGCCACAGGAACTCTGGTCGGGCCCGAACCTAGAGAGACAAGTCGATAGCACACAGTCGTTAACAGTTGGAGACTAGAAAGAGGACACGTAGTTGGAACGAATAGAATTGAAACATCAGGGAACCACCGTGAAAGGAGTTACATACAAACAATTGATAAAAGCCATGGTAGGAATCGAAAGGAAATTAGCAGTAGCAGGAGGCCACGCGACAGAGACAGAGCAAAGTCTGCTCGATTTAAAGAAATATCCATTACCTCGTCCAGAAAACGCAGAGTAGCATGAAGAAACCCTCGCAGAGGTCGAAGAAACCCTGCTCCAGTTCAATCGACAGAGGAATAGCAATACAACCGGGAATAGTCACAAGTGCGAGTGGGTGGCGCGAGAAGCGGAGTATAGTTAATGCAACAGAGTTCGAGGAACAAGTGATAAATGCGAAGGAGGATTGGCTCCACTACCAACAGATCACACGTACACCAATCTTAATTGTAAATTGATTCGTATTGTGATATTTTTCACTCATCCATTGTCAAATCTGAAGTTTGACCTGGTGTAAACTAACATATACCACAATTATCCTATTAATAATTTGAAATCCGAAAAGACTGTGTTTGCCACCTGTATACGAGAGCTGGGCTTTCGTCAAAAAAGCCAAAGAGTGGAGGTAAAACAATGCATGAGTTGGAGGATCGATATATTGACTTTCTCAAACTAGAAGCACGTAGAGCTCAAAATTACACATGAAAGAGGAGTTACAGGGGTTGGAAATTCACCTTATGCGATTTTCAAAGTAACTAGACAATGAGTTCCTTGCTTATGTCCAAAGAACATGATGAGAAGGAGTTACCTACCTTTCCTATGTGGGTCTTTATGCAGCCAAGTTTCATTTGTGACAATTTTTCACTTTGAATTATTGATGCTCACTTCTAGCAGTTGTTACAGGTGATTCCCAAACTTGGAGCGGGACCAAACTAGATCCAAATGCTAGAGGTGTTTTTGAAAAATCTCGAAGTAATGACTCAGAAATGCAGGGCATATTCCTGCATTTAGTTGATAAAGTGACAAGGATTAAAGGATAATTATGATATTAACTAGTTACTGACCAGATGGACTTAGATGGCAAGGCATGCAAGAGCTTACGCGACTGGACATGTCGGAGGCTTCATGTTTTTAACGTTTCAAACCAATTGGCGAAAGCCAATGAGCAAGGGGAAGGATGAATGATCGAATGATAATCGCCACGAGGGAGATTGAATATAAGAGATCATGGATCCCGCCATCGAGGTGATGGTGGGTATTAATCCAATTAAATTCACATCAAAACTGAGGGATCGTTGAATAGACAGGTTGGGAGAAGGTTATATGGCTGAGAATGAATTATGTTGATGAGGTGGACATATTGCTAATAATCCATGCCTGCATGTTAATCGAAAACATTATGTTCGAGATCTGGTCACATGTCGGTGTTGAAGTTTTGCATGTTTAGTTACAGTGATATTAGCCTCCCATTGCCACTGTGTTGTACTTAGTATGAAATGATTGGCACGTAAGTTGATGCATGATGTGTTAGCAAGGTCAAATTTAATCCTGCTTTTATATATGGCCACCATTACCTTCGTAACATATAATATGTGGGTGGATTGATGCTTGTCTTGTAACCTTCCTTGCCAACGATAATACATGTCAAGTCAAACAAAAATGTATGCAATGTTAATCGATATGTGAAATAAATCTCCGTGTTGCATACAATTGAACAATTATTATATGAAACATTCCAAATGATGCTTTGATGATGATGGGGTTCATAAAATAATATAAAAATATAAAAATAGCACGGGACCCTGCTTATATAATATAATACATGCATATCTAGGGTGGGTTCTACCTCACTTCAAACTTTGACACCTTTATATACTACCATTTTTCCATAAGGACCCATGACATATTTATAACATAGAGCCACCACCATTTTACACCTTTTTATGTATCTTTTAAAACAAAACTTTAAAAATTCATGTTCTCCAAGTCTTGGAAAATTGTCAAAGCATACACCTTTATAAAATCACTTTCTTATGAATGAATTTGTAAATGTATTGTCATTGACTAGGAAATTTTATTAAAGATATGAAAGGTTCATAGGATATGTTTGATGCCTGAAATAAGTATGACAAATAGATGAAGCATTTCTAAAAATGAATATCAACATTATGACACCCATGGGCCTCACTTATTTTTAGTTTGATTTTATTTTCTTTTAATTTTTTTTCCCTTTATTACGAGAGACATTTATTTAGGAATTACAATGTCTGCAAAAATTTTCAAAGAAGTGTGTCAACATTAGTGACTTCACAAGGGGGTTTGCTTGAGGAAAACTAGAACTTCAATATATTTGGTTGAACCATATGACTTTTATCTATGAGTAAGTAGGAAACAAGTTTCCATTAGAGAGTGAAGCATGGGACACAAGAGGTGGGACACATAAGACAAATCCAAGGTCTTCTAATCCAAGAAAAAAAATTAACAAGGCATTCTTTCTAACCCTATTTGCGTATAAACAAAGGTTATCTTACTTCCTTTGTTAAGGATTTTAATGATCATAGGTTTAAAATGTTAGCACATTTTTTTACATAGCTTTAAATATATTACATTAGAGAAGGGTTTTATTGTTTCATTATATACATCAGTCACATCAATATGTAGGAAAAACAAAAAAAAACTAATAATTGAAAAAAAAACAGGAAAGCAAACTTGAGAGTAAGAGTGATAAACTAAAGAAAGAAATAAATCATCAAATTTTCAAAACATAAAGAATTTAAGGGAAATAAAGGAAATGCACAAAAAGATACATTGAAAGAAAACTAAATAAAGCGAGAACGGTTTTTTTTTTAGTTCTTTTTAATTTTTTGTGTATCTATTTATTTAATAATTACTTTTATTTATATAGATGAGAAAAATTGTGGGATGCACTTACATTTATACTCGGTGAAATTTAGTGTGGAGGAATGCATATTAAACCTTGCATGTAGGATTTGTGATTTGAAGGTTAACAACAAGAGAAGGAAAATGCCATGTCAACCAACATGTGTATGATGTAGAAAGTATATAACATATGAAGGTATATATCCAGATTCTCCTGATCTAACAATATTTATCTTCTTGCTAAATACAGAATCCTTCCACTGTTAATATTTTGCAGAAATTTAAAACTCAATTGAAAACACATGAAGCAATAAAAACAATTGCACATAACATAGTTGTTTAACGAGAAAGCCTACAGCTAAAAACCCCAACTATCATATATTATGTATCATGGAGATCATGTAACAATCTCATGCAAAGCTTACTACATCAAGCTCTCAGTACAATACAATTATCACACACTAACATGAAGAAATCTACAAATCCATGCATTGATTTCTTGCCACCTGATAGCCTGCCTCCACTGCGCAATCCCTGCTGAAGAATACCCTTGAATGAATTAGAATTGGCCTTGCCTTGACTGCGCAATCCTCATTGGCAACTCCAATGTGTGTGTGATGCAATCAATGTATCACTATAGTCACAACGGATAGTGATCCGGATTTATGCAGAAACGCAACATAATAAAAATATAACCATAAATACAGAGATGCAGTGGAAATAACACTTCATTTCATTAATATCAAAGAAATGAAATTTGCTTACAGACAGAATGGAAATAAAACTAGCTAGGGCGCTGTTAGCTATCTCTAAGAAGAGATGTGGCGACTGTAGGCCTCTGAATTGAGTTACAATGAGGCTTGAGGGCCTATTTATTATTGAGAAACAATGGAGAACCCTAAACATCCAAAAACCTAACCCTAGGAGATGAAGCACCAAAACTATGGGCTCCATTTGGGTAAATTGGTGTTTCAACTTCCGAGGGACGTAACTTTGGCATACTATCTCCGTTTGACGCACATGATACATCATTAGAAAGCTCTATCCGAGGACTACAACTTTTACCATGAATATCAATTCAAAACAGAATGATATTTTCTGGAGGCGCGATGCCCAAAAAACGTCGTTTAGGGCCTCAAAATGGCTCTGGAAGTTCAGGACCCGAAAAACTGCTAAAAATAGTAAGTTATGCCGAAACTGAAAAACTGAAAGAGACAATGGTGGGGGCCCAAGTGGAATAGGCGAGTGGCCACCAATATCCACCTGGATCAGCTAGTCTGTTGGAATCACGATTGCTGTTAGACCAAAACACGCAGGCATTAGTATCTGCTGCAATCATGAGAGTTAGGATTCACGAGAGGCGGTTAGTCCATGTCGCGAAACACACGGGGATCGTTGAACCAAATGTCCAACAATCTCCCCCCCAACGTGAGCCGGGTGAGTTTCGAACTCGAGACCTGTCGCTCTAATACCAATTGTTGGAATCATGATTTTCATTAGACCAAAACCCGTAGGCATTAGTCTCTGCTATAATTGCTAGAGTTAGGATCCACAAGAGGAGGTTAGTCCATGTCGCGAAACACACAGGGAGAGTTGAACCAAATGTCCAACATAGTCCATCTCACCCTTTCACCTACCTCTCCATTGGGTCTCCACTGGAATTGACATGCACTGTAGTTAACTGTTGTATTTGTTTAGTTGATTAGTGAGTTATTATTTGTGAATTAATTCACTCCACTCTCACTAGTGTATCATTCAATTAGACTAGATACAACTAGCTCAACTGATTTTAACTGAATAACAACTCCATGAACTACTCTTCCAACTCTGTCATAACTTTTCCACTTCAGTTCTAACTGAGTCCTCAATGATTGAACCACTAGTAAACCCTAGGAATTGTGTAATTCCTTCACCCCACTGATTTGCCAAATCTGTATACTGAAATAAAGTTCTCCAAGAGAATAAGTTGATATTTAGAGTCTGATTATTATTAAGGGCTAATAATAATCGACACATCTATTTTTAGATCGACGATCTATAAATAGACTTCACCCAATATTCTAAAAACAGAATTTCATCTATTTTTCCAACTTAACCAACCATCTAGAAATAGCATTCTGCAACTTTTGAAATATGATCACCATGTCTAAAAATAGACTTGCACCTAAAAATAGCCTGCGGGCCCACTTAGTGAAGGTGACTGATTTTCACTAAGCTTCATCATCTTGTTGAATCTCAACACTCCATCTCAACAAGATAGGGATTATCCTTCACCCCGATCCTGCCTCTATGGTATTCAAATTTTCTCCTGGTGAGCACTTTCTTCAGAATATCTGCAACCTGATCTTCCGTAGGAATGTACTAAAGCAACATGATCTTCCGCTGCACACAATATCTGATATGATGATACCAGATATCAATATGTTTAGATCTATCATGAAACAGAGGATTAATCGAGAGTTTAATTCAACTCTGATTATCACAATGTATCACTGTAGGATATAAATGTGAACTGAAAAAACTGACCAGGATCTTCCTCATCAAGATAGCCTCACATGCAGCTTGACTTGCTTCCATGTATTCTGCTTCTGCTGAACTGAGTGCCACGGATCATTGTTTCCTGCTGTACCAAGAAACTGTTGTAGATCTGATATTGAAAACCCCTCCTGATGTGCTCTTTCTGTCCATTGGGCTACCTGCCCAATCTGCATCCATGAATCCATGCAACTTCACCTCATTCGTCTATCTGTACCATAATCCATACTCAGATGTGCCCCTGAGATACCTCGGGACATGCTTGCCTGCCTTCCAAAAGAGCTTGGTGGGATTAACCATCGCTTGTGAAAGCTGGTTCACTGCATAGCATATGTCTGGTCTTGTATTAACTAAATACATGAGCGAACCCACCAACTATCGATAAACAATGGCATCCACTACCTCTGCCGATGTAGCATCCTCTTTCCTCCAATTTCCTGGAAGAGGAGTGTCGATAGGCTTGCAACCTTGCATGTGAAACTTCTCAAGTATCTCCCAGGCATACTTTCCTTGAGACACAAACATTTCACCTTCCCGCTGCCATATTTCCAATCCAAGGAAATAATGAAGGAGGCCCAAATCCTTCATCTAAAACTCCTTTGCAATATTTTCCTTGCATGAGTGTATCAACTGCTCATCACTTGTTAGTATTAAATCATCAACATAAAGAACAATGATTAAAATCTTACCCTCCACCACAATTTGGTACAGGTTTTCATCCACCTCACTCTTGGTGAAGCCAAGTCCAGTGAAATAGTTTTCGATCCGTGTGTACCAAGCACATGGTGCTTGCTTCAGCCCATAAAATTCTCTTTTGAGTCTGCACACATGCAACTCGCTGCTGAAGATCTCAAATCCTTCAGGCTGCTCAATGTACACCTCTTCCTTAATGATCCCATTAAGGAACACAATCTTCACATCCATCTGATGAATGTGCCAACCCATCTGCGTTGAGAGAGCAAGGATGGTCCTTATGGAAGAATACCGTGCGATAGGTGCAAAGGTTTCATCATAATCAATCCCCTCGATCTATGAGAAGGGGTGAAAATGTGAAGCTAGGTTACACTTTTTTCCCTTTTTTGAGAAAAAAATTTCATTTTTTTCGGTTCTTCAACTTTCTGCAAACTATAACAATTTTTCTGTGTAGAATTTCATTTTGCGATAAAAATAAAAGTTGTGAGAAATTTTGTTAGCTTTCTATTACTTATTTTTTGAAATTTTTTTATGCAAATTTGATATGTCAACTTAGTGTTTCTTTGAGTGTGTGTTTCTTAACAATCAAAGGATTCATAAGAAGTCATGTTATGACGCAATGTTGTATTCATTGAAAATTTGTGTTTTTGAAAAAAAAATGTGTTACAACAATCTAGACAGAGTCTACTTTGTTTTCGTCATATTTACAAAGCCAATGGATGCATATCATAATTACTAGAATTTTTTGAACTGGGTCCAATACGAAAAACTGCGTATTTTGGATATGTTTCGCATCGCAAGAAATTTCTTAACATATAAGTTATAAACTAAAAATCTAAAAGCTACCCATTAGAGACGACGGACCAATGTAATGCCCCATAATTTTTTCAATTTTTTTTTTACAGTGTATTTTGGGAGATACAAAATTTTGATTTCACTGAATCACAATGACCCTCAAAAATTGTTTGCACCCATTTTATTAGAAAAATAATTAAAATTATTAAACGTTTATGAAATTCCATAAAAGTTATATTTCCTGAAAGTAGATTCAATTCTGAAAATGCTTGTCTTGGTTCCGACAGTTAATTAACAACCTTTCATGGATTTTAATCAGTCCAAAGTTGCAGAACCGTATTCAGAGCCTAGTTTTTGCGTAATTGATGACGCGTTAGTTCGGCCGAACTTTTAGTAAAGTTCGGCCGAACTATGTTTTCCGCTTAAGACTCGTTAAATCTAACGTCTTAATAGTTCGGCCGAAATTTTGATCAAAATTTCGGCCGAACCATTGTATAACTCTCCGTCGGCCGGAGACTTTTGCGGAGCCCCATACTAAAACACATTCCGCGTCAATATAAATTGCCACGAAATGATTCACAATTTTCGCACATTTCGCACACTTCTTCTCATTTTACAAAGATCTTGGTTTGGGTTCAAAAAATTTTCTTCAAAGTTTGGATTTAAGAGCATTTCTTGGTTGATTTTACAATTTTGGGTTTAAAGAATTTTTTTGGAGGACATTTCTTAGAGGCGGCGTGATTTTGGCAAAAATTGTAAAAAATTTCTTGGACGTACATTCAAAAGACATTTCTTGGAGGTATGTATGTGTTTTGAGTTGAAGTAAATCTTTTGAGCTTCGTTTCATTTTTATAAGACATTTTTCTCTCGAATTTTTTAAAGTGTTTTGGATTGGAATATGTATTTTTTGCAAAAAATTTACACTGAATTTTTTAAAATTAAATATTTTGTAATATTTTTTGTAATTGAGTTATTGTCCAATTTTTTGAAGGAAATTTTTTGAACTTCATACCCTATTATCATGGGAAATCGAAGAACTTGTGCGAGAAAATATGATCGAAAAAGAGACCCTGAAGCACGTAGAGAAGAGACTAGACAATCTCGCAAAAGAAAGTTAGAAGCCCTCTCAAATATTGAAGAGGAAAATCAACCTCAAGCAGAAATTGAAGCAGGTATGTAAATGTAAATATTATTATCTATTGATATATATTTAAAATTTTCCTAATGTAAAATGTGAAGCTTAATTTTTATTTGATGAACTAGTTTGAAAAATATTTTGTTTAATGTAAAAAGACAGAGATATTCCTCAAAATATTGAAGAAGAAAATCAACCTCAAGTAGAAATTGAAGCAGGTATGTAAATGTAAATATTATGATCTGTTGATATATTTTTAAAATTTTCCCAATGTAAAATGTGAAGCTTAATTTTTATTTGATGAACTAGTTTGAAAAATATTTTGTTTAATGTAAACAGACAAAGATATTCCTCAAAATATTGAAGAAGAAAATCAACCTCAAGCAGAAATTGAAGAAGGTATGTAAATGTAAATATTATGATCTATTGATATATTTAAAATTTTCCTAATGTAAAATGTGAAGCTTAATTTTTATTTGATGAACTAGTTTGAAAAATATTTTGTTTAATGTAAACAGACAGAGATACTCCTAAAAATATTGAAGAAGAAAATCAACCTCAAGCAGAAATTGAAGCGGGTATGTAAATGTATATATTATGATCTATTGATATATTTAAAATTTTCCTAATATTTATTGGCATATTTATTAATTTAGTGATTTATTAAATATGTACTATTTTTTCGAATATGTACAGATGAAATCACTATCGATAATGAGATGTTAGAAAATGTTGACACTCACACATATGGAGATAAAAAACCTGACCATGTTATACGATATCGTGTCAACCACATTTTTGAAAAGTATTTCTTAAATGAGCGAGTGACAGTTCAGGCTCAAATGTTGAAAGGTCTCCTATCATCAAGGAAATTAAAAGAAGCGACAACACTATTGGGTATTCGAAAATCAACCAAAGATAAAAAAATGAAGGAAGAGGTGATAAAAAATATGAGTAGTGCTATAAAGTCAATTAAGAGATCTAGAGATAAAGATGTTTCAAATGTACGTAGAGGAATACAGATGGCAATGGTTTCACCAAGTACTAAAGAGAATCGTTTGATAACATCTATGGCACGAGCACTGGGAACCTCACGAAAAACTCTGCACAAACATCGAAAATGTGGAATGCAAATAGATGTAAATGATGAACTCGCTTGTTGGAGAGCTATTTGTAGGCAACCATACAAAGATAGACTTGGAGAAAATGTTAAAAAAATAATATATGAATATTGGAAGAACAATTCGCGTGTTTCACCAACTGCAAGACATGTGATGCGAAGAAGAATAGCATGAAATCGGTACGAAGAACATGAAAAACATCTCTTGGAAACCACTCAGATAGAGTTATTCAACAAGTTCAAAGAAGAGAATCATCAAATTCATGTTTCACTCAGTGCTTTTGTTCAACAAAAACCATGGTATGTAAAACCTATCACCGTACACGACACTTGTTGTTGCCGTTATCATGTGGAATTTGAGTTATATTATGACACATTCCTTGATTTCGGTAGAACATTATGGAAGGATTCACCTCCTCCTTCCACTATCCGCGAATTCATATCTCAAATTCTATGTGAAAGAGAAAGCGATGAAATATTTTACAAAAAGAAATGTGTTGGTGGTAAAAAATGCGATGATTGTGGAAATTTGACTAAATTTCAAAACAAATATCGTATTGATATAAATGATCAATCATTTTCCAACATGAAAGTGAAATGGAAGAGATATGAATATATCGGTACATCGATTCAAGGTGCAGATAGTGTTAAAAAAATCGAATTACAAGAAGACGAAATTTTTCTGATAGACTTTTTGAGAAAGTTTGAGGCAGAAATTTACAAATACACCAAGCATTCCCATAGAGCTCGATGGCAAGACTTGAAATTCAAAAAATCTCGTGAAGTTTTTCCACCAGGGACCATTTTGTCAGTGATTGATTTTGCAGAAAACTACACATTTGTTCCACAAAAATAAATTCAGAGTGAATACTATCATTCTGACCAAGTCTCCATGCTCGTCCATATTCTATATAGACATGTTGAACAAAATGTCGATCATATAGAAAGCACGAGTGAAAATCTACATATCATTAAAGAATATCACTTTTATATCACTGACGATCGTACACATGATACATGTTTTGTCCAACATTGTTTTGGAAAAATTTATGATTCATTGAAAAATCGTGGAATAACGTTCAATGAACATTGGATATGGTCAAACGGATGCGCGGGTCAATTCAAATCTGCACGATCATTCTTTTGGTTGTGTTGTCTTCATAAGAAAACCTGCGTTAAACATTGTTGGAATTTCTTTGAGACTGGCCATGGAAAAGGAGAACATGACGGTGCAGGAGCATGCATAAAATGAGTACTTCGAAGATATCAAATGAACCACTCTGCACACCGACTTGTGAACACTGAAGAAGTTGTTCAATGGTGCATCGCTGCTCTAAGCCATGAGAAAAACCCATCAAGAGAAGTGTGAAGGTACATTCAATTTAATTTATATTGGAAATCTAATTTTAAACATTGTACATTTATCATGCAATGATTATTTTTAATTTTATTTTGATATCATATTTACAAATTCTTTTTCTAATTTTCCATATAAAGGTTTTTATGGCATATTGGAATCGAAGACGTAGATAGATCAATTGGAAATGACGTTGAAACAATAAAAGGGACTCGAAAATTGCATTCAATTCAAACAAAGTTATCCAAAAATGTGTTTGCATTGGATAAAAGAAAATATTCTTGTTTTTGTGATGTTTGCATAGACAACACAAAATCCAATGACGTTTGTGAAAACAAAATGTATGTGAACGATTGGAAACATACAGAGCTAAATACAAAGGGAAAAATGTATGTTGCAATGTTTGAAGAAATGAAATCAGAGGAAACTACAATATCATCTGATGGTGATCGAGTTTCTGATCTTGTTAGAGAAGGTAACATTTGAATTACTTTCTAATGATTTAAAGATCTAGAAATAAATTTAAATATGCATAATTAAATGTTAAATTTATTTTATTGTGTAGGAGATGTTTTTGCTGTAATTGCACCTATTGACAACGATGAAAATGTGAAGTATTATTTGATGCGTTGCACTGAACAAAAAATGAAATTATTACAAGACTATAATGATCACGGATTTCGGTATGACAAAGGGTCTATTATACTGAAAGGTTATTTTTTCAAACAAACTCGTCAAAGTGGAGACTTTGTTTACTTCGAAGACTATGAACCTGATTCCATAAGTTGTCAATATAGTCACTTGGTGTGTGCAGCATGCATAAAGTTGATAGAAGTTCAATCAAAGAAAAAATCGAAAATTAAGAAATGGAAAATGTCAAAATCCGATCATGAACGGATTATTGAAGATGGAATTCCATTAGAATTTTTTTGAGTGAAGTGTCCAACAATTTAATATCTTTGGATTAAATATGTTTTAGAACTTCCAATACTCAACTAAAAATTGAGCTGCTTATGTTATTTGTGTTTTTCACATGTTACAAATTGTTTGGGTACAAGCACGTGCTCTAGTATCAACTGAAAGTAGTTTTTCTATACATGTGCATTGATGAAAAATGTTATATGTATTGGATATATATATATATATATATATATATATATATTCTAGAATGAAATTATTTTTTCTTGTATATTAATTGTTCTTGTATATGTTTTCCAACCGTATGGTACAAATTATTTCACTTTATTTTGTAAGGTCAGATTCGGTCCCCATATGGCCTAGCCTCCAAGGGACGAGATAACAAGTGGTTGTCCCCACTTGCCTGAATCTCAGCTTTTAAGTACAATTTTACTGTTTATGGCAGGCATCTTACATGATTTCCTAGCCAAGGATAGATTCTCTTTGTTTCAAGTTTCCGGTAAAAGTTGTCACCGAATGACCTACTAGGATATTATAAATACTAGCTTTGTAAGATCATTTGGCATTCGGAAAAATTCGAAAGTCTTAGATTGTCAATCAATTTAAAGTATCATTCACCCTAGGGAGTGTAAAATATTCAATGTAGGTTGGTGACGATGCTCACTCCTAGCTTGAAGAAACTCCAATGACCAATTCTTTAATGAATTCCAATGCACTAGACCAAATTTGGTGACCTACTTGTTTTTTCACCCAAGAAATTCCAAGGTACTCTTCTTACCTTTGGCCCCCAAAGCTACAATGGAGTTATAGGAAGGTGAAGAAATTTTTTTTCACTGATAGGAATTTGGTCACATCCCTAATCTCCCCTTATCAAAAAGTTCCTATCTACTACATTATCCAGCGTGTACTCAAGATCACTATTTCGTAATTAGAATATCACAATATCATAAGTTCTCACGAAAATACATGGAATGCCATTACGACACTCATCTAACAATGGGGAGCTCAAAACCTAGAAAGCTCCTCGTCCCCTTCATAATAATGTGTTTAATTTAGTCTTTTAGGTGAGGATTAGGTGTGAATCTTGTTTTCACATACAAAAATAATTAATTGTTTAATTCCATAAATTTGATTATTCACCAAAATACATGTCATATCCACTATTTGTCTCTCCTATGAATTCCCATTATTTTATTAAAATATATGATTTTATCTCACCCAACTATCACATGTTCCTAAATTTACTCCTAATTGTTCCCTATGCCCTAAATCTACTCCTAATTGTTCCCTATGCTGCTTTTCCCTTACTTATTTTTAGAAAGTTATTTTCCTAGATCCATCATAACTATGGATCTATCAAGCGTCGATAGGGATCAAATATCTAGAGGTGTAAACCTCTTTTTTGAGTGCAAAACTTGAAGAAAGGTTTGCACCTCAAGAGATTTGATCCCTCTCGGCGCTTGATAGATCCGTAGTTAATATGGATCTAAGTTGGTTTCAGTCGTGTGCAACCAAGGAAAAACTATCGATAATATGAGAAACATATGATTAATTTTATCAATAATATGTAAATACATCTAATATTAATGTAACCATTTTAAATATGCTAAATATGTTTGAGATTTATCAAGTCATTTTAATTTTAAATTTTCTTAGTTACCTCAATTTGTTGAGATGATAAATATTGTAGAATAAATTTAATAATGGAAAATGATCAAATAAAATTTTTGAATGCAAAGTGACAATGTAATAATATTGAATGATAGAATGTGAATAATTAGAATGTAATCAATTACAAATAGCAATTAGAATGTAATCAATTACAAATAGCATTTATTGTGATCAATCTTAAACTATTTTCTTCTTCTATTCTTATTGTCACCCTTATTAGTTTTGTCATCTTTCCGTATTGATTATATTAAAAAGAAAGTAAAAATCATAAATCATAAACCATTTAAATATTTAGCTCGAACTCTTGTAGTAAACACCATACCTCAAGTCTCTCTTTCTCTCCAATATTATTAGGTTTAATTATTATAACACAAAAATCGTTCTACATTGTCAATCATTTTTTGCGCTTACACTGAAATCAATGAACACTATTAATCCAATGACTTTACAAGTAATGTACCATCATACATGCAATTATATCAAATCAGAAATCAACATATACTGTAATGAAATCAATGGGGATTGTCTTGTTACAAGTAACATTCCAATTTACCACATGTGCAAATGTAGGTTCACATTCTATCATTCATGTAGTTTTAAAAACTTCAGATGCCATGCCAATTATAATTCAACTATCCAACAAAAACATTTAACATTAAATATCACATGCCAAATGTAATTCAGATGACAACATTACTTCACATTCACATGCCAAAAGTACTAAAACCATCCAAAAATTAAATAAAACAAATTATATAATAACATTGTAATAAAATACATGTCCAAAAATTGTAAATCTCACTTGAGTATCAAACTGTATCAAGTTTAACAAATTTTAAAACCATCTAAATTTTGAAATCAAATCCACTGTAAATCATGTCCATCAAATGGAGGATCTAGCGTCTGGGTCTCAGTCCGCGCCCTATCCTGTGAATAGGAAACCTACATACACAATGCACATGTACTTGAACATTAAAATTTGAAGTTTTAAAAATGAATGAGATTATATATATCTAGAACTTCATGTAAAAAACAAAATATTTAACAAAAAAATCATGCAATACCTCGGAAGGTTCCCTCTCCATTTGATGAACAGGTTCTGCCATAGAAACATCTGCAGTGGTAAACTGTACAATATACATGTACAGTTAAATATAAATATAAATAAATATATATATATATATATATATTAAAAACTTTCAAATGAAAATGCACGTGTACATATATAAACTTATTTTCAATAATATTAAAAAAATGAACTAAAGACAACTTGTTCAAATGTTGTGGATGTTCCTATCTCCGTCGCTAGAGTCCCCGGATTAAAGAAATCTTCTATAGGAACCTAAATTCAAAAAATTTTAAATAACTCAAAATATAGATCTCTCTCTCTCTCTCTCTCTCTCTCTCTATATATATATATATATATATATCTCAATTTTTAATGGAACTTTTTGAGGTAGAATATATATATATATATATATATATATATCTATATAACTTTTAAACATAAATTTTAAACTTGTGAAAAATTGTCCATACTTGTGGCTCATCTCCCAATGAAGTAGAAGGTACATCTCCTAAGGAAGAAGAAGGTACCGCCATCCCAAAAACATCAGATGGAATCGGTACCTATTAAAACATTTTATCAAATTATATATATACACACATGTACATGTGTGGCAACAATTATTTATTTTAGAGTCACTTAAAAAACACTAACATGTGCCAACATATCATGATGGTCAGACCCATCTGCATCGTTTGAACCGGAGGTCCCGAACGTAATATTAACATTTTCATCACGCATCATGCCTGAGAATTGCAAATGGTGTTTTAACATATAATCATACATTTTTGTTAGATTAATGTACACATACAAATAAATGTATACATGTACATACACATGTATTTATTGCAAATTGTACACATGTATATGTAAATATAATTTCAAACCCTAAGGTCACTAACACATACCGTTCCGGTGCCCTCTTCCTCACGAAAAATTAGGTCTTGCTGACCATTGCGACAATTTATTGCATATGTTCGGAGATCTTCAACATTCATGTTGTAAATCTCCTCATCTGTATGATAAACAAAATTGGCACGTGCATTTTCACGTGCTCTTTGTCGATTTAAACAAAGATCGACTCCACTCAACCCGCTATGAACATTGTCGATCATAACATCTCTTGCTTCTCGACTTATTTGAGAAGTCGCATCCATCTCTGATCGCAGGGTTTCGACTCGAAACGGTCGACTCACCAATGGCGGCTCAGGGCGAGGCAACTCCACATCTCACTTAGCGCCCTTACGTTGATATAATCAACCTCTCCCCGGGCCAAAAAATTCTGAAGGAAGGTCATTGTAGTCGGGTTTCATACCCAAAAAAAATTATGCATAAAACATTTGTGCAAAATAAACAGGAACCTCATCGTTCCATGGAAGCCTTCCAAAGGCCGCAAGATGTCGATCATACAAATAAGCAGCTTTGTCTGGGTGCTTGAAATACTGCACCTTCAACATTTTTCTTTTTGGCCCTTCCTTATAATTAAACATTGACTTGGCCTCTGCTCTTGTAACTTTTTGTTTTATGTCCTGCCATTTATCGGGACCTATCACTATTTCTTTTCTCTTTCTCATTAGTTCTACAAACGAATCAGTCGTTGGCCCCAAATTTCTGTACACATTTACCATTTCACCCAATGAATGTGTAACTATTTCGAGGCTTTGTCTACTCTCAGCAGGTAGAGACAAAGCCACGAGATCTCTTTGCAATTTTGCATGAAGGTTTTGACACCTTTGTAAGGTGCATTCCGCCATGTTCGTTTCCCATGGTATATCAGTAATCTCATCTGGATAAGTTGTGATGGGTTGACATCCTTCTTCTTGAATGTAGCGCGCTTCCCTGCATCTATTTTGACCATTGGCTCGAACATTTTCAGCCTCTACATCAATATATATAAAATTTCATATATTAGAGAAAACACGTGTAAAAAAACTTGTACAAATTTAATTAAAAAATATTGAAATTGATGGCAACCTTGATGTTGTTGGTTAACATCATCTCCAACATGACCCTACTGAGAACCAGCCCCAGAATGACGCTGCTGAGAACTAGACCCACAATGACCCTGTTGAGAACCAACAGCGGTTGATTGGCCTTCGGGGGAATAAATATCACCTCCTTCCCGCAACCTGCTACCACTCATACCTTGACCGGTTGAACCTTGGCCACGCTCCATGGATGGAGTTGAAACCCTTCTCCTCTTACCTCCTAAAAATTAAAATATGAAACTTATTAACAACTAAATTAACTCAAAGTTAATAAAAAAATCAATTCCATATGTACACATGTATGGAGATTTAAGATTATATTTAAATACCGTGAACATTCCCCGATCCCTGAACCTCCATATGGGATTTGACTGATCTTCGTTGTTCATCCTCCATGATATATATCTATTGGTCGACATTTACACAAAATAGATTTCAAAAAATCAATTTGTAATTTAGTGTACACAAATTATGTAGAACACAACTTTCAAAGAAATAATTGATCATGTGTGAAACTAAATTTAATCGAAAAAGAAATTATAAAAATGATAAGTTCACCAAATTGTGCTTTACATGGTGGGAGCACACTTGGTATAAAATTTACCACTTATACACTTTAGTTTGTGGGAGAAATGACACATGTACATATTTTACCTTAAAGTTGTTGTGTTTTATGGATATTAAAATGAAGAACTTCTATTTAGATCCATTCCAGAGATTGACTGTAGGGGCATTTACTAGATATGTCACCTTTCATAAAAGATGAGATCCAGAGGCTACCTAGCCCTTTACAGACTCTACCTATAGAACTTGTAGAAGTAAACACTAGAGGCATTAAAAATATCAAAGAACATTTTCATGCTCAGACATGGGAATGTGTCTCTTTCCCTATGCAAAAAAATAGTTCAAGGTAGTTAATCTTCGTAGACATGTCATCAAGCAAGTCAATGTGATCATCCCCAACTTACGTTTTATGAAATTAGGCTTGGAATCCTCTACAACCTGGTGGATGGAGTTGAATGGGAACTAGGTTGAAAGGCCTTTACAAAATACATGCTAGTGAATAACACTTACTAGGTTATGCCAACAAATAAAGTGGGAGAAATTTTTTCTCCTCGAGGTTGTCCAATTGGGTGTGTAATACCAACTTCACCCATTTCCTCACAGGTTTCTCTCTTAGGTTACAAATGTCTTCCACCTTATTAGTTATATATTTTTCAATTTCCTGAGGATTCCTTGATTTTTTTCTCCTACCATCTCCCTCTGTCACTCCCCAAATTATTGCCATCAAACATGCCCCATTGAGGATCTAGAGCAATGTTTGCACCATACTTAGAACTGTCATTGCTGCTAATTGAAATTGGAGTCATGTATACTAGATTGCTTGCTTAAGTGGCTCTTACTTGGACAATATCCTGAGATGAGTTTGACATGATGGTCATATGAGGTTGGAAGCTACTTGGTGTAATTTTCCTTAAATCTTCAAAAAAATAGAGCAAAAATGTCATTTTCGATCATTTTTTATTAGCTTGTGCATACAGCAAATGTTATCACAATTGCAACACAATCATGTTCCATGAGCATGAATTATGAATGTCACAAGCCAAATGGCAAGGAAATTTGCATTCATTTAGGCAAAAGAAGGCTACGACATTAAGGTCCATGCTAGAAAAAATTATGCAAATAAAGTTGCTAAGTCTTGATACTTACCATGTGTTTCAAAGCCATAACGAAGGTTGGCTTTGAGAGTGTCCTCTCAAAGCCCTGTCTTGAGATGAAATTTAATTCAATGTCACTTAGAGTTGCAAGGTGGAATTGATAGAACTATTTGATTTCTTTACCATAAATGGGAAGACAAGACGTCACAAGATTTTGGGAAGGTCCACTCTTGAGCGAGAGCCTCATGATTACAACCTAATCATGAGAATCAAATGGGAGTGCATCCTTATTTTGAAAACAAATAGGATTCTAAGATACCTAGAGCATCATTACTTTTTAGGGTTGCTTGTCTCCCATAAGGATTCATAGGAAAATAATTGTGTTGATTGTCTAGAGATATATGTATGTGCATGTTTCATTATGTTCTCTATTTCTTACATTGTGTTTCATTATGTTTTATATTTCTTACATTCCTGCCCTCCTATTTTTCTTTCCACTCAAGGTTTATAAAATAACATGAGACTTGGAACAATCATTTTCATTATCTAAGAATGACTTAAAATGACCTTGTATGTCTTCTCATTTTAGAGCTCAAATTTTTAGGAAGGATTTAAGTATCCACCTTTCAAGAATCACTAGAAGATGTTGATAAAGAATATAGGAAGACAAAAAACTAACCAGTGGTGTACTAAATGTATTTCTTGGGAGGTAGATTGGCATATGGACTTTTGGTAGCTAGAAATTTTCCAAATAAGTGAATGTATTTGAAAACCAAACCTCTAGTTTATTTTGGTTTAGACAAGGTCTAGAATTTGAAAAGTGAATTCCCTCTTTCTTCCTCTTACATGTCCAATGATTGGAATCTGGATTGAGGGAAAAAAAATTCTAAATAAAAATTTTGCATTTTATTTGTACACATGAGTTTTTAAAAGCTAATTAACTCATAAATTTCTCACAAAATACACTTAAAGCTTGACACAAACCCCTTCCCAATTGGCTAACTTTAGACGATCCTAAACACATTTTTATTTAACTAATGAGGGAGATAGCCCAATAAAACTAGTTTGTCCATATTCAAATCAAGTTGGTATCAAAGTACAATTTAGCTCATTTTATTCAAGGTTAGTTAGAAGAATTAGCTATTGGTTTTTGTCTTCAATTTCCTCTCAAAATGAATGTGTACGTGCTTTTGAAAGACACACTAGAGGAATAAGGTCCAAATTTTTGATGAAAATGTGCTATGAAAGTAAAGGGTTAAAGGCAACCATGTACAAGGCATAGTTAATACAAGGCACAGTTGAGCCAAATGTTGTTGAGGAAGGGCCTAATTATTTGGGTCTTGGTTATGGAAAACATGGAGAATGCTCCAAAGCCAAGGAGGCACATGAAGCTATTCCAAGAAGGAATTTTATTTCGTGTTCATTACCTCAAGCTTGTGAAGTTTGTGTTCATGATGATTGGAAAAGTTTGACACCCACTTTGTGTTCATGTTAATAAACATGCAGCTAATGAGAATGTAAAAGAAGAGGATGTTGAAAGCTCTATCTAGTCATTGAATTCATTGCTAGTATTCAGAGGAGAGCCACTACCTCATCAAATTCACCTCCTCAAGAAGGCAACAATGGTGAATGTTCAAGGTATAAATTTGCCTTTAATCAAATTTCTTTTGATTATGATAAACATGGTAAATATTCA
The DNA here is from genome assembly GCA_034641835.2 of Pinus albicaulis. Lineage (NCBI taxonomy): Eukaryota > Viridiplantae > Streptophyta > Pinopsida > Pinales > Pinaceae > Pinus > Pinus albicaulis. Next base: position 997,601,490 of record CM076581.1, read on the forward strand.
CATAAGATATATAAAAGAACTTGCACATGTTCCTTTTGTGGTTTGAATAATCATAATGTTTATAGATGTTGGAAGAAGATATCCATACACATTGAAACTTTCTAAATAAATGAGGCAAAAAGTCAAAGGCCCATTAGACAAGGAAAATGATGTTGAAAATAAGATGCAATTGTTTATTACTCATTTCCATAAGAAAGGTCACCTTGTGGAAAAGTGTTGGACTTTGTATCCAACAAGTCATCCACAACATTTGAAGAAGGTGGAAAGAGATAACGACAAGAATGGAAAAGAGGATTCCATAATCAATGAGGGTCAAGATGATTCACATGATGAAGTGCAGCTAAAAGATGCACCATTGAAATGGTTTGCTAACAGATGGTTAGATTTCTTATCTAATTAAGGCCTTGCATGTATTTTGATGTTTCATGAATTTATTTGCAAATTCAAAGTATGGTGCATGTTGCATGAAGCAAGATGTTGAAAGTAGAGTTACGTTGACACACTTAAATGCAACAAATGTGGAAATTTGTACATGAGCTCTATTATTTGACTTGAGAGTCAGTTGTTTGAAGAGGCATGTTTTGTCGACTTGTGTTTGGTTGATGGTTTTGTATGTCACCAATATGTAAGAGTACATGGAGATATTCACATCATGTGAATTTTTTTTTCTTTGAAGGAGAAAAATGATATATCAATGAGCTATGTTTCTTGCATGATGTGTTTTCAGTTTGATGGTTTTGTTTGTGACAAGACGTCACAAGATTTTGGGAAGGTCCACTCTTGAGCGAGAGCCTCATGATTACAACCTAATCATGAGAATCAAATGAGAGTGCATCCTTATTTTGAAAACAAATAGGATTCTGAGCTACCTAGGACTCGAACCATTATTTTTAAATTTGAAATATCATGGTGTGTTGTTTCAATCCATGAATCCACAATCCTAACATAAATTGTTTTATTCTTTTTTTGCAGGATTTAGTTGGTTATATTAAAATTCAGTTGAATTTAAAATTCTTGGCTTAGTGGCATGAACCAAACATATTGTACATATTAAATTCAAGGAATTTCGCTCTCCCAATCATTTATAAATCACCCATATCACCAAGAAAACATGTTTTAAAAGAACATACTTTGGTATGGGAAAGACCTTCAATTTCAAATATTATAAGAAGGTTTTTGATATGGTTGAGAGAATGTGGAAAATAGAATCCATAAACAAATTATTTTTCAAAAAGTATTACTTTCAAAGTATCAACAAGGAACATGTACAAGGGTGTTCAATGAATTAACACTATTTATTTAAATTCCATGATGTATATCTTACTCATAATTTTAACAAATTATTAAATAATGATCTATATTGGATAATTATATTATTTTTCATATATTTTGATGCTTATAGAGTGAAAAAACTTAAAGAATCAACTTGTAGGGTCATTTTAATGGTGGGTGGAGAATTGGGGCCTAAAACCTTTTGGAGTCATTTTGAGGCATTAAATGACATTTTTGGGGTTCAAACGATTATCCCTTGTGCCGAAATCTTGACCATTATTCTACACTTAAAGACATATCCAATGGTGCAAGAAAAACATCAAACAAACTTCATTCAAAATTTATGCCTTTAGTAAGTTGACCTACCATGTTGACCACCATGGTATGAGAGAATGACATCTTAGCCCCATTACTCATGCATGGCAAGCTAGCTACATGTGGAATTTTAACAAGACTCTAAAAGGTCTAAAATCACAAACCTCATTAATGGTTGACAGAGTCAAATCTTACACCTAGTTGGCTATCACACTAGGTTAAATACTTGGCCACTAGGAGGAATAAGAGTTCCATTTTGTGTTATTGTATTTTGTTCCATAGTTGAAAATACAACTAGGAGTGTGAAGTTAGAGAGAATAATGTATGAAGTTAAGTTTTTATAGCAACCTTACACGCTAAAAGTCTTAGCTAACTCTAGAGAGATTACCTCTTTCTTTGTACTCACATATTTTCCATACTAGAAAAGAGAGTAGAGCATGTTTACATTTTAGTGTTGTTTTTCTCCCATAAGGATTTCCTAGGGAAAAAGGAGTCTAGAGCATCATTACTTTTTAGGGTTGCTTGTCTCCCATATAAGGATTTCCTAGGAAAATAATTGTGTTGATTGTCTATAGATATTTATGTGTGTGTTTCATTACGTTCTCTATTTCTTACGTTGTGTTTCATTATGTTTTATATTTCTTACATTTCTTACATTTCACATAAGATATATAAAAGAACTTGCACATGTTCCTTTTGTGGTTTGAATAATCATAATGTTTATAAATGTTGGAAGAAGATATCCATGCACATTGAAACTTTATAAATAAATGAGGCAAAAAGTCAAAAGCCCATTGGACAAGGAAAATGATGTTGAAAATAACATGCAATTGTTTATTACCCATTGCCATAAGAAAGGTCACCTTGTGGACAAGTGTTGGACTTTGTATCCAACAAGTCATCCACAACATTTGAAGAAGGTGGAAAGAGATAACGACAAGAATGGAAAAGAGGATTCCATAATCGATGAGGGTCAAGATGATTCACATGATGAAGTGCGGCTAAAAGAAGTGCCATTGAAATGGTTTGCTAACAGATGGTTAGATTTCTTATCCAATTAAGGCCTTGCATGTATTTTGATGTTTCATGAATTTCTTTGCATTTACTCAAAGTATGGTGCATGTTGCATGAAGCAAGCTGTTGAAAGTAGAGTTATGTTGACACACTTAAATGCAACAAATATGGAAATTTGTACATGAGCTCTATTATTTGACTTGAGAGTCAGTTGTTTGAAGAGGCATGTTTTGTCAACTTGTGTTTGGTTGATGGTTTTGTATGTCACCAATATGTAAGAGTACATGGAGATATTCACATAATGTGAATTTTTTTTCTTTGAAGGAGAAAAATGATATGTCAGCGAGCTATGTTTCTTGCATGATGTGTTTTCAGTTTGATGGTTTTGTTTGTGACAAGACGTCACAAGATTTTGGGAAGGTCCACTCTTGAGCGAGAGCCTCATGATTACAACCTAATCATGAGAATCAAATGGGATTGCATCCTTATTTTGAAAACAAATAGGATTCTGAGCTACCTAGGACTCGAACCATTATTTTTAAATTTGAAATATCATGGTGTGTTGTTTCAATCCCTGAATCCACAATCCTAACATAAATTGTTTTATTCTTTTTTTGCAGGATTTAGTTGGTTATATTAAAAGTCAGTTGAATTTAAAATTCTTGACTTAGTGGCATGAAATCTTGACCATTATTCTACACTTAAATACATATCCAATGGTGCAAGAAAAACATCAAACGAAGTTCATTCAAAATTTATGCCTTTAGTAAGTTGACCTATCATGTTGACCACCATGGTACGAGATAATGACATTTTAGCCCCATTACTCATGCATGGCAAGCTAGCTACATGTGGAATTTTAACAATACTCTAAAATGTCTAAAATCACAAACCTCGTTAATGGTTGACAGAGTCAAATCTTACACGTAGTTGGCTATCACGCTAGGTTAAATACTTGGCCACTAGGAGGAATAAGAGTTCCATTTTGTGTTATTGTATTTTGTTCCATAGTTGAAAATACAACTAGGAGTGTGAAGTTAGAGAGAAAAATGTATGAATTTAAGTTTTTATAGCAACCTTACATGCTAAAAGTATTAGCTAACTCTAGAGAGATTACCTCTTTCTTTGTACTCGCATATTTTCCATACCAGAAAAGAGAGAGTAGAGCATGTTTACATTTTAGTGTTGTTTTTCTCCCATAAGGATTTCCTAGGGAAAAAGGAGTCTAGAGCATCATTACTTTTTAGGGTTGCTCAAGTCTCCCATATAAGGATTTCCTAGGAAAATAATTGTGTTGATTGTCTAGAGATATGTATGTGTGTGTTTCATTATGTTCTCTATTTCTTACGTTGTGTTTCATTATGTTTTTATATTTCTTACATTTCCTATTGCCACGGTGTACATTTATATCTAAAGAGTCCAAAACCTCATTCAAGACCATATGTTTTGTTGATGTATTTTGATTGGTTATATTGCATTGCTTTTGCAGTTGTTGCTGTGGGCCTCACCATCTAGTGATTTTAGGTAAAAATTATTTACATGGAATTTTGAAGTATTCTAGAATGTTTATTATTTATCACTACTAGCCTTGGTGATTTAGTTGTTTGTTTTGATGCTGCTTGGTTACCCATATTTAATAGTTGTTCATGTTTAATTCATTGTTAAGGCTTTTTATTGGCCTATCAGGATGTATTTTTCTCAAATCCATAATGGCTAAAAGAATGAAATTTATCTATGAAAAATAGAGGTCATATGGAAAACAAATTGTTTGCAAGTGTTCTTTTGAACCCATAGAACTTGCAACCCCAATATGGACACAATACTAAGTAATACATAGCCTCCTCATCTAACTTAGCCAGGGATTTGCAATACTATATTTGAGTTGGCTAGCTCCATTTCAAGATATTATAATGTTAGATTATTATTTCTATAGATTTTGATTATGGTAGTAAAATGTTACAAAAAACCGGAAACTACAAATAATATTATTCTAGATATATGTAAAAAGGACATGGTAGAGAAAATCAAACAATATTAAACTTTTCATAAATAGTTTAGATATAAATACATTTTCTAATTTTGATTGTAAATTCCAAGGCTTAAAGCAATAATTTTTCTAATATTTTTTTTTAATTAATAAATAAAAAAGAAGCATTTTCAATCAAAATCACATCCAACATATAATAAAAATAATAAAAACAATTTAAAACTTCATACACTATGACATTACTATGGCAAAGAACATAAAAATATATGTAAGCAAAAAATCCTTTTATATAATAATGGAGAGCTTCAAATATACAAGAAAAAAAAATCTTTCAGCCTCCTTGTATCCCAGAGAAAGAGTTGCTCAAACAATCATATTTTAAACAATTAAAACTTGAGGAAATCATCTATTTTTGAATTTCAATTAAATATAAAAAATTAGTCAAATATTTCAAATCTGTTTTTTGGCTAGTTGCAGAGTGTAGGTCAATTCTAGCTAGAGAGAGGCTCCAAGAAGGGGTTTCAAGATAGAGCAGGTTTCCAACATTCCAATCAAGAAGGGAGGCAAATATTTCCAACAAAAGAGGCAAGAACAAGTTCCCCAGTGGTAGTGCTATGCAACCCAATTAGTCAGTGCATGTTGCAGGCAAGAGTGCGAGTAGCTAGTAGTCTCCAAAGAGAGTTTCTAGAGGTAGAACGAGTTTCCCAAAAGCAGTACTACACATTTTATTAGGTAGGACTGCATCTAGCATGGAGAAAATCATCTATTTTTGAATTTCAATCATATAAAAAATTAGTCAAATATTTCAAATTTGTTTTTTGGCTAGTTGCAGAGTGTAGGTGCAGTTCTAGCTAGAGAGACTCCAATAAAGGGTTTCAAGACAGAGCAGGTTTCCAACATTCCAGTCAAGAAGGGAGGCAAATATTTCCAACAAAAGAGGCAATAACAAGTTCCCTAGTGGTAGTGCTATGCAACCCAGTTAGTCAGTGCATGTTGCAGGCAAGAGTGTGAGTAGCTGGGAGTCTCCAAAGAGAGTTTCTAGAGGTAGAACAAGTTTCCCTCCCTCTCAAACTACTCCCTCTCACATCTTCCTATTGAAGCAAGCCTTTAGCCCATTGAAAACTTGGTTATGACTAGGCATTTTATGTATAAGAAGGAAGTTGAACCACATCGAAGCCAAGAGGTTCACAAAAATTGATTTTAACTATAGCCAAAGCCCCCACCTTTGGCTCAAGAGGAGATGACATCAGGCAAAATTTTAGGGGCTAATATTAGTAGGTGGGCTAATTTTCCATGCTTTTTCCAAAAAAAGATTAGCCAATTTCATTTTTTTTTCTAAAGTGATTTGCCAAAATTTTATAGTAAACCATTATTTTACCTTAAAAATTGCCAAAAATATTATCTCAACTAATATAAAATCATTGGAAATCTAAATATTTCTACAAAAATATCAGAATTTTCATATTAGGGACTAGTAAGATTACCAAGGTTTCTAAACTTTAAGATAAAGTAGCATCCTTGATGTTAGTTTTTGGCTAGATGATTAGGTATAAAGTAAGAAATCATTTTGCAGTATATTGATAATATTAAAAATAATATTAGTTCAAGACTATTGGTTAGTTCCCAAAATAATGTGAGATGGAAGCATTTGATACATTTGCCACACTCAAAGAGTTGAAAATGAAAAACAATTTCTCTTATATTATCTATCATATACTCACATTTGATCTATGAAAACTCTTCTTGTTTTTTAAACATAAAAACAAAATAGTAAAAAATTCAGACTAATCTCTTACTTCTTAAAGTACAACAAATATTTTTTAATTTTTCGAAATAATAATTAAAAAAATATTTAATTTCAAAATAATTATTATTTTATTATTTATAAATAAAATTAACAATAAAATATGTTTATAATGAACTGTTGTGAATGATAATATAAAAATTGTTGAATAATTTTAATTGTTCTCCAATCATTATATATAAATTAATATTATTCATTAAAAAAATACCTTTTAATATTTTAAATATATTGAAACCTCTACTATCAAAATTTCAAATAAGCATTTTTCTTCCTTCTTATACAACACCATGCTAACAAAATTCAAAGAAGACACAACTTCAAAATTTTACAGAGTTGAGATCTCAGATGCTACCACATCAAAACGTTGTGGATCTCACAGAGTCATCTAGAAGCATTGTTACAAAGTGCTAGCATAATAATCGATGGAAACGCTGAGAGGATGGAACAAATGTACACAAAACAAATTTCTATTCATAATAGTTTTTCCATACATAATTACTGAGTTTCTTTTTTTTGGTCCTTTTATTTTGCTGCATTAACGACAGACTATCAAAGGATGGGAGGAGAACTAGGGACATTATGTTCACAGAACCAAACAAAACAAATTTCTATTCATAAAAGTTTTTCTATACATAATTATTGATTTTTTTTTTTTGGTCCTTTTATTTTGCTGTATTAACGACAGACTATCAAAGGATCGGAGGAGAACTAGGGACATTATGTTCACAGAACCAAACACCGTAAGATCAGGGTCATGTTAAGAAGATTTATGGTGATCTGGCAATGATAATAATATGTGTTTCTTTTAGAAGGCTATGCAATAGGAAACCTGCCTACTTACAGTGGGCTCTTGATGAATGGACTTCTATGCTTACAATTTGAATTTCTTTGCATACAGACAGTGAGATAGCAAGTGAATCTTGCCACCTTAAAAATTCTGAAGCCAACCACCTGTAACACGCAGTCTCAATGAACTATATATATAATATGTTGAAGAATAACTGTTGTAATAAGAATTTTACATGGGATTCTACTACATCTCCTGCATCCATAGTCTCTATGCATATTAATCACCTACTGCTATGAAAGTGGCTGAAGAACAAATACATTTTTATACATTTTCCATACACAACACCAAATTTTAATACATTTTTTTAACTTGGAGCACAAAAAATTTTCGAGCGTAACATACCTGACGCACACAACACAAAAATTTTACTACATTTTTCATACACCACAAAATTTTCATACATTTTTTAAAACTCGGAGCGGAAAAAAATTTCGAGCGTAACATACCCGATGCAGCAGTCGACGAGCGTGGACGGCAAGAGCACCAGGGCGGTAGGCAGGACCAACAGAGCCGAAACAGTTACAAACACCGATAGCGCGCGAAATGAAAACGGTAAACCATGAAACTTCGCGGGCGATTTATTTATAGAAAATAGTTCGGTCGAACTATTTTAAAATAAAAAGTTTGGCCAAACTTTTTTAGCAGTTCGGCCGAACTTTTGTTGCCGGTTTTCCAATCTCCGGCAAAAATTTTGTTTGCCCACGTCGTCAGTGTGCCGTAAATCTAAATGGAAACATGAGTTCGGCCAAACTTTATATGAAAGTTCGGCCGAACTATTACATAGTTCGGCCAAACTTTGTAAAATGTTCGGCCGAACTATTGTTGAAAAAAATTTTCGCACCCCGATTCTCACAAAAGTGTAACCCAGCTTCACGTTTCTGCCCTTATACTTCTCGACGCTCCCATCAGCAGCATGCTTTACCTTGTAGATCCATATTGATCCTACAACTGATTTACCCACCGGCCTTGGAATAATCTCCCAAGCACTATTTCTGACAATGGAGTCATACTCCTCCATCATGGCATCTACCCATGTGGGCTCCTGCACTGCTTATTCAAAATAAGATGGCTCTATCACAACACACTTGCTCATAAGAGCCATGTATCCAGTAAAATGGTCAGGTGACTATCTCTTTCTGTGCTGTGATGTAGGGACTCCTACATTCTGTGCAACATCAAGCTTCAGTCTCTCAGCTTCTGTGGTACGCTTCCTGCTAGTTTTGATGTTTGGCCCTGTGTGAGTGGACTCCTCCACTCCATGAATCTCCTCCTGTGGCTGATCCACATATGGAGGCTCATCTTTTAGAACTAACAGTTCCTCCACTGCATGCAAGTCTAGCTCCCTCTCAAGCATAGCTCGTGCAACACCCACGATTGTTCTATTCTTCCTCTCCGCGACCCCATTCTACTTTGGGTTATGAGGCGCTATGAGTTCTCTTCGAATTCCTTCTTTTCTATAGAAGTATTTGAATTCTCCTGAGATATATTCACCACCATTATCACTCCGCAGAGCCTTCACTTGCTTCCCCGACTCCTTCTCCACCAATGCTTTAAACTCACATAACTTTTAGAATGTTTCGTTCTTCTTCTGCATGAATAAGATCCAGCATCTACGAGAATAGTCATAAACAAAAATAACATAATACCTGTGTTTTTCTATTGAAGCAACCGAGAAAGGTCCACACACGTCTGTGTGAATTCTTTCAAGGATCACCAAAGCACTGTTCTCCTTTTCATGAAAGGTGGTCTTCACAAAATTACCCATAGTACATCTCTTGCACTGATCTAACTACGCAAGAGTGCCCTTAGGAAGTCCAGTAGAAATATATTGCAAAATCTTCAAGGTGCCATGGTGAAGATGGCCCAATCTTTTGTGCCATAATTCGCGCTCATCCCGGTTCACCACTTCTTCTACTTTTCCCTTCATTGCAGCACAGCCATCTACCTCCAACTTGTAGAGATTCTTAACTTGAATCTCTATCCTCTTGGTTTGACCTGTTGTTTTATGTCATAGGAAATATTTTCCCTTGCTGAAAACAACGTCATAACCTCTGTCTTCCAAAATTGCGACCGAGACCAAGTTCTTCTTCAGACCTGGAACATGCATAACATCTTTCAACAGAAATGGATTACCTGAATCCTTCTCAAAGGTAATGTTCCCAATTCCGGTTGCACTGTATCAACCATCATCGCCCATCTCTATATGCATTTGGAGGTCCTTCTCCTCCAAGTCACTAAACAACTCCTTGTCTCCCGTCATATGGAAAGACACACCACTATTAAGATACCACACTGATCCCATAGCGCTTGAAACCAAGCATGTGATCAAAGAGAAATCAATTTAAAATTGCAAGGCTAAGGCCTCACTCACTACAGCTCTAGCATCCTTCTTGTTCTTCTTCTTCTGTTGGCAGTTAGTGGCGAAATGCCCATGTTCGTGACAGTGAAAACACTTCACCTTGGACAAATCCTACTTCTTTCCTTTAGCCTCAGATTTTGAAGGGAATTTATTCCCCTTCCCTTTCCTTGCTTTGGAAGCCAAAGCGCAATTCTCTTCATCTTCATTCTTTGATGAAGAGTCATCCTTGGTACTTCGCCTTATCTCCTCCTGCACAAGATCCAACCAAAGTCGCTCCCACCTTAGCAGTTTCTCTCGTCCATTAACAGAGTCTTCGTAGCTATGCCAACTCTTCGAAAGCCCAAGGAGAGCCAAGCTAGCCAAGTCATCATCATCAACAGTAATCCCCACACTTCCCAGTTCATCCCTATAGTGGAAAAACTTCGTGAGATATTTTGGAATATTGTTGCCCTTCTCCATTTTTATTTTTCTGAGCTTATCTTTCAGTGCCAACTTCCTCTGGTCGCTACTGCTTTGGAACAAATCTATCAAAGCCTTCCACATTGCAAATGGATTGGATTTCCCGTGAAGGCTTGACACAATATGGTCTTTCACACCTTCCAACAGAATTCTTCTTGTCTTTTCTACCTTCTTTTGCTATGCATCAAGTAATGCAGCATCGCTAGAACCCGACTTAGGAACATGCTATCGATGAACTCCTTTAGTCCATTATCTTCCAGCACCGCCTCCATCCTATCCTTCCAGGCTATGTAATTCGAGCTTCCCTCAAGGGCATACTCCAATCGCAACCCATTGAAATACATTTCAATGAATACTCAACATGCACAAGAATTTTAAACGGCAGAAATTCGAATTGTCCTACGTGACACAAACTTCGGCTGATTCTTCAGTACCAATCTTCAAATTAACATTGCTCGTGCCATGTAGAAAGTATATAAGCGTAAACACCATGTTAAGCACATGGTGTATGAGATAGATAGACACACACACAAAGAAACTCAACACCTGATGAAGGATAAGCGTGAGGCTTTCTTATTTTTCCATTATACATGATGTACATTTATAGTACAATGGTGTGACTCTTGGTTTCACATTCCGAGGTCACTTGGACTCCATTGTGACTTTTCGCATTCCACACCTACCCATGTAGGATTAGGTGTTCCAACACCCCCCCCTAATTTGAAGGGGTATGTGTGAGTCCAAGAAAAGAGTTGTAATACAAATCTGCAAAGTATGCATGGCAGCACTTGGGCTGAATCAACTCTCTGAAATGTTGGAAAAAAGAGATGGTTTAAGGATGACCACCAACCTTGGAACACAATACTTGTTGCAATTCCCGGAACTCTTCCAAAAATGGAAAGAAGCTGAAAGCTTCTGCTAGAGGAATTGACCCTCATAAAAAAGGGAGACCTTCAACCTAAAATAAGGGAGGTATACTACCTGTGATGGTTTTAGGATTACCAGCAACTCTGGAATGCTTGAAGCAATTCCTGGAACTTCAAATCATAGTTGATGGTTTTAGGACATTCCACCAATGGAAGGCATGCTCATGGGCATCGTGTCTCTGGCTACATCTACGAATCTGAAAAATCGGAATGACAGTGTGGCCTAGGCTCGCTTACTGCTAGCTACAACTCTGAACATGGAATGAGATATTGTGGCTCAGGCTCGCTTGATCTGACGTCGAAGCTTGTACATGACCACCATTTTCCCCCCTGTCAGGGACAAGGTGAGATGATGGTGAAAACTGAACTGCAAGTTTGTTCAATATCCGTGAACATGTTCTGACATGCGACTTAAACATCTTCTTGGCTGTTGATGCCCATTTCCAAGAAGCGATCCATCCAAGATGAATCTTTGTTCTTGCAGGAGGCTTGTGTCTAAAGCATCTGTCTGAGGAATGGGTGTGCTGAGCACAGTGCTTGCATGGATGAAGATCAAAACAGTGATCTTTCATATGACCAACTCGATCACAGTGTTGGCATTTTTCAATCTGTTGTTGTGGAAGTGGAACAGGATCTGGAACAGCTGCAGGTGAACTGTCATATAGGAATCCGGCACTCTGAAATTTGATGGGCTTGGTGTAGTCTGGAATATGAAAGGTCACATCCTTGTCATATCCAAGACCAGTTCGGTGCTTGTTGTGGACAAGCTCTTCCCAAGGTCTGATGATGGGCTTAGGAAGTGCAGGTTGAGCTACTGCATCTGCATGAAAATATGCTCTAGTACAAGGCACTGAATGTGAATCAACTGTATATTTATCTTCTTTCTTCTGATGAGAGTCCTTCACAATCTTCTGAACATAAACAAGTTCAGAATGGTGACTCTTTTGCTGAAGTTCTTCTTGCTGAAGCTGAGTTTCCAACTGCAAAAACTCAATCTTTTCTTGTGCATCTAGCAAACAACTCTGAATATTACATAGAGAATTCTTGCTCATTTTTATCATGTCATCAACATTGGAATGAATGAGGTTACTCAATAACTCTAATGCCTCATTGATTTTGGCCATTTTCAACAACTTAGGCTCAAAAAATGAAAGGGTGTCGGCTTCAACCGAAAATGCACCCGTTTACAATGTGACTCAACAAATACAAATGACTGCAAAGAATTTCCAACTATGGAAATATCAAGTACAAAATCTGCTCCTCAAATGATGGAGGGCAATCAACAATGACTTATATCAACAATTTTCCAACAACTCAAATATTGATTGCAACTATGAAGAAGCAATACAATGTCAACTCAATACAATATTTCTGCAAAATATGTGCAGCTGAAAACACTATGCAAAAACACTTTAAGGCAACTGAATTTTCCTTCAAAGAGTTGTTTTGCAAATGATGGCAAACTTGTCTTCAAATGCCAATCACTCTTATGCCACAAATCATAAAATGTCAATTCTGCAATTTCTTCTATGTATTCAGTCTATCTGCTCACATGTCATTTCATTTTATTTCTGCTGTTCATACTCTCTCTTTCCTCTCTCTCTCTGCTGTTTTTTTTTTTTTTTTAATTAATTAAAAATTAATTAAAAAATAAATTAATGGGAATAATTAAAAATGGGGGGAATTAAAAGGGAAGGGAAATTTTAATGGGGAAAGAGGGGATATTAAAAAATTAAAATGGGAAGGGGATATATTTAAAAGGGGACGGTGGAGAGTTTAATTTATTTAAAAAATTAAAAGGGGAAGGAGTGGAGAGTTTAAAATCTAAGAGAAATTTATTTAAAAAGGGGACGGTGGAGGATTTAAAAAAAAAATTGAATTTTAAAAATTAATGAAAAGGTAGTATGGGGGGGCGGTATTAATTATGGAGGGGCGGCTGTAGATGTATGGAGGGAATGGAGGCACGGGTGGAGATGTATGACGTATGGCATGGGGAGTCCAAAACTGGTGCGGATTGGGATATGGAGAGTCATGGGGCAACATAATGAGGGTCGTGTAGTGTGAAAGGAGAGCGAGCGGAGGGACAGTGTATGAGCTTGAGTGCAAGTCGAGTGGTAAGGCGTATTGCAGGAGTAATGTGTGTTGGAAGTAGAAAGTGAGGAGGGGGCCGCATGGCCGAGGAGGGGAGCGGGTGAGGTCGAGAGCTCGCAGGTGGAGCAGGCGGGTAAGGATAGGGACGCGGCAAGTGCAGAGGGGTAGTCGAGCAGGGGGATTGAGCGATTGGTGTGAGGATGCCATGGGAAGGCTGGTATTTTTGGAGCGTGAGTAGAGCAGTGGTGAGGTAGGACGTTGGAGTGAGGGCGGGGTAAGCGTTGAAGGAGCCGGCGTTGGGAGGCGTGTGGAGTATGGAGGGGGCTCGGAGATAACGCAAGGGATGGCTCACGGTAAAAGCTGTGCGTGGAGCGTATAGTAGTGAGGGCAGACAGGGAAGGGAAGCGGCGTATAATGAGTGAAGACTGTTGAGTGCAGAGCGATGTGAGGAGTTCGAATGATGTGAGGAGTTCGAATGTCGGGTATGTGAGGATAGGGAGAGTTGCAGTTATTTTTTTTTTATTTTTTTATTTTTTTTATTTTTTTGGTTTTAAAACAGCAGAGAGAGATTCCAGAATTGCAGAAATGGGGGCAACAGTACAAATTTGAAGTACTGAAATGCAATAGCAGATTGCCAATAAAATCCAGAAATTTTTCCAATAGCTTAGCAGCAGAAAATATAACAGTAAAACCCAGGAATTTCTTCAGAAACCCAATTTAAATAATATTCCAGCAGTTCTTCAAATTGTAGATTTTAATGAACAGAAATTGCAGAGAAAATTTAGAATGAAAACCTTCAGATGGGCAGTGCTGCCTTTCTTCAAAGCCAATGCCTGAATGCTGCTCCTTCTCCAAAACCACTTTCTAAATGCGGAAAAATGTCTGCTGCAGAAACTCTGAGTGCTGCAAAAATGACAAGAATTTGTGCATATATGCACAGGCCATAAACACAAATGGCTGACTCAAATTGAAGCAGGGCCAACAATCGCCTGCTTTGATACCATGTTAAACACCATGTTAAGCACACACATGGTGTATGAGAAAGATGAACACACACACACAAAAGACTCAACACACAATGAAGGATAAGCATGAGGCTTTCTTATTTTCCATTATACAAAGATGTACATTTATAGTACAATGGTGTGACTCTTGGTTTCATATTCCAAGGTCACTTGGACTCCATTGTGACTTTTTGCATTCCACACCTACGCATGTAGGATTAGGTGTTCCAACAATAACATATGCATGTATATATCCAGATTCTCCTGATCTAACAATATTTATCTTCTTGCTAAATACATAATCCTTCCATTGTTAATCTTTTGCGGAAATTTAAAACTCAATTGCAAACACATGAAGCAATAAAAACAATCGCACATAACGCAGTTGTTTAACAGGAAACCCTGAAGCTAAAAAACCCAACTATCATATACTATGTATCATGGAGATCATGTAACAATCTCATACAAAGCTTATTACATCAAGCTCTCAGTAGAATACAATCATCACATACTTACATGAAGAAATCTACAAATCCATGCACTAATTTCTTGCCACTTGATAGCCTGCCTCCACTGTGCAATCCCTGCTGAAGAAGACCCTTGAATGAATTCGAATTGGCCTTGCCTTGACTACACAATCTTCATTGGAAACTCCAATGTGTGTGTGATGCAATCAATGCATCACTATAGTCACAATGGATAGTCCATCTCACCCTTTCACCTACCTCTCCACCGGGTCTCCACTGGAACTGACATGCACTGTAGTTAATTGTTGTATTTGTTCAGTTGATTAGTAAGTTATTATTTTTGAATTAATTAACTAATTAATTCACTCCACTCTCACTATTGTACCATTCAGTTAGACTAGATACAACTGGCTCAACTGAGTTTAACTCCATTAACTGAGTTAAACTAAATAACAACTCCATGAAGTACTCTTCCAACTCTGTCATAACTTTTCCACTTCAGCTCTAACTGAGTCCTCCATGCATGAACCACTAGTAAACCCTAGGAATTGTGTAATTCCTTCACCCCACTACTTTTCCAAATCTGTATACTGAAATAAAGTGCTCCAAGAGAATAAGTTGATATTTAGAGTCTGATTATTATTAAGGGCTAATAATAATCGACACATCTATTTTTAGATCGACGATCTATAAATAGACTTCTCCCAATCTTCTAAAAATAGAATTTCATCTATTTTTCCAACTTGACCAACCATCCACAAATAACATCCTGCAACTTCTGAAATATGATCACCATGTCTAAAAATAGACATAGTCTAAAAATAGACTTGCACCTAAAAATAGCCTGCGGGCCCACTTAGTGAAGGTGACTGATTTTCACTAAGCTTCATCATCTTGTTGAATCTCAACATATGATGCAATGACAAAGGTTTGATAAGAAGCCAAAATAATTGCACACCATATTGTAAGACTTGACAACCAACAAGCATAGGCTTGCATACCATACTAGGAAGATAAAGAGATTCATGTGCATCATGACCAAGGCTCGCATCAAGAAACACATCAATGTGATTTTGAATATTCTTCACATCATGACAAACGAAATAAATCATTTGTGCCTTAGAAAATTCAAATTCAATTCTTTCAAATTCATCTGAACTAATTGATAAGGCATCCCCAAGATAAAAATTAAAGACTTATTTATCAATATCCCTAAAGAAGGATACATCATGCAAATCAAGAAAGTTATTTTCATAACCAAGGTTTGGCCTTTCATCATCATAATTATGATAAATGGCATCATTTACAAGATAGAGAAGGTCAAAATATGTTTGGGAATGAACATTATTTCATTCTCTTGCATGCGGCATCAAAGGGAAATCATAATCATGAGGTTGAATTTGACCATCCTCAAATGTGACAACATTTAGATCACGGAAAATAAGGGGATCATTAAGCGTCATTATGTGATGGTGATCATCATTACATTCATGCTCTTAACCACAGATGGTCAAAGAGTCATATTTGGATTCTAGACGAGAGTATTTAATGGAGGATTCAGGTAGAGACTGTCTCCAAATATGATGCTCAATGGCACATGTGATTTTATTCAGTATGTATCTGAAAAATAGTATCATGAAAAGGGAAGACATTGAATAAAGCTTCATGATCAGAGATAGCAAGGGAAGATTTATAGCTTAAGATTTCTTATAAATTTCTAAACATGAAGAATCCTAAGCTACATAATTATCATTTTCGGTGGTCAAGAAGAGATGAGGATTTATTTGATATTGAAGGTTAGATTTTAAGAATAATACACAAGTAATTTTCTCATGAGGGTCATCGAAAAAGTCCCATTGAGGATCTCCACACAAAAAATCATAGTGATTGAGTGGAGGAGGAAATTCAATAATAAATTTTATCAAAATATTATCTCCTACAATGCTTGGATTATGTGTTATATGTCTATACCAATCTTTGACTTTTCCATGAAGGGAGAGTGGAAATAAATCAAAAGAAGTCAATACATCATAAACCGCAATAGATTCACAAAACATTAAAAAAAAATTCATTGATGTGATCAGAAGAAGATTCCCTTGAATTGCCTTAGAAAATGGGGAAAAAATCCACAGATACAACATTAATAAAATTCGAATTGGATTTATACATAGACTAGGTAGAAAGTGCATGACTACTTGAAGAAGAGAAGCTTGAAACAAAACTCACTAGTCATAGACGAGTTATCTATGAGTAATGCATTTTCGTTCATGGAAATGTCTTTCTAAAAACTCTCTTTGCTCTTGTTACTCGATATCATGGGCAATCATATGTATCTTATGTTGAATTTGTTTGACATTATTTGAGTTGTAAATAATCAATCTGAATAAAGAATGACCATTATCTCTTTGATTATCAATATGAGCTCCAAGATCAGGCTGGTGAGAAGTTTGGATGGTTATTTGATAAATAAACATTTAATTAGAAACCAAGGATTACTCCTTAATCCCCAGTATGGTCACCAAAAGAATTTTGACCGAGATAGAAGTTTTTATGCTTCCTCTTATAAACCCCTTGAATCTCACTGGGCAAGTGAGATAGTGGGACTTGAGCTCAATTTCTTTATGTCCGAGGAAGGCGGTGAGTGGATTCATTAATTTACAAGTATATTAACAATATTAACAATGAAATTTACAATTATATACAAGATTTAACATGAAAAAAAAAAAATTTCAAATTTATAATAGCAAGGAAAAAAATAATATATCAAAGGTACACTATGCAAAATATATCAGCAGTTAAAATCGAAATAAAATTCACTAGACAACCTAATAATTAGTGTTTTGGTGGCTAAAAGACCCTACACAAATTGTATATGATATGTTATAAATTAATCAGAATTGAAAATAAAGTTTACATAGATGATTGTTGATGTAAATGTCAACAATTTAGAGAAATATGCATGAAATAATGAGGCAAAAAGGACTAATTCATATTAATGAATATGAGTACATCAATCTAAATGGCGAGTTTTTGGGGAAACCCTTGACCATATCTAAATATGTGTAATGTCACATAATCATATGTAAACATTCATGACAACCTAAGGACGTAAAACAACTTTTGTAAGCCCTCTTGAAAATCAGATATAATTTAAATTTGTTTCGTTTTCTCTGTAAAATTAAAGGGCCATTAGCACTAGTTGTAAGAAACCAAACCTTTTACCAACAAGTTAATTGCAGAAAAATCATACCTTAATAAGTGTTGAGTCCCAAACTTGCATGTTTCCGATACACCTTTCTAGACTTTTTCCATTTACCTGGACCTCCTAAGTCATCAACATCATTGCATATTACTCATAAAATAGCATTTAAAGTGGGTTTTAACTATGTTTTGTGTCTGCTGTTTGAATTAGATTTTTGCTCATTTAGCTGCGGAATCTTGTCACTTTCTGTAGCTGCTTCAACTTTCCGCAGACATTTTGTTAAAGTCTATATTGCAGGTGTCTTCAGGAAAATCAAGCCACATGGGCAAGTTGGAAATGACATGGACCGAGTCCTACTGGCTCAGTCGAATTCATCAAAGAAGGCCATGGTCAAAGGTAGTCAAGCGGTGGTCAACTTAAGAGTCCTACGGTGACAGAACTCTGTTTTTCACCACGTGAAGACTTGCGTGGCCGTTCCTAAATCTCAAGGGACGTATCAACACCTGTGAATTGCTCCATAAGTCGAATTCAATGGCCACCCTCCATAGATTTAATCTTCACGGTAGCCATAATGCTAGATTTCTGGACGTGGTTGTTCACGTGTCTTTTATCAGCGTAGATTGTAGGAAATTAGTTATGTCATCCTCTGTTATAAATAATGCGTTCTCATACACATAGTAGCTAGCGTCTGTAATGTAATTTTGCTGAAACGAAAACCCACTGTGCCGTGACATTATTTCCTTGTTATGACTGCGTTTTGAATACATGAGAAGAATTTGTTCATAAGCATAATTTTTGGTTGATAGCTGTTGCCCGAGGATTGTGCAGAGGGCCCCTGCACACGTCGAGGTTTTGTTTATTGCTGTATATTTTCATGATTTATTTCCTTACGTTCATTATGCCATAGTTATTCACGTGTATATATCACATCTCTTATGGTATTAACGTTTTATTTTTTTCCATAGTTTTTCATGCTTTATACTGATGTTAACTGATCAGTGTCTTTGTTCCAGATTACAATAGGCAGCTCGGGCATTTGCACATAGTTTTACAATGACTGATGACATGGAATCAGTCTTGTCCTACTGCTGATTTATTTTTCTTAACTTTTAATTCCAGCACTGTTTTATTTATTTCAGTTTTGTACATTTGCTTTATTAGTTAGATTAGATATTAAATTACTCATGTCATTATCAGTTACCTCCGAAAGCCATAGCGAGACTAATGGTGAGGGATTGAAGTATGAGTGTGTAGTTTGATATTAGTTTATTTTTCTGCAAGTTAGATATTAAATTGCTCATTTCATTATCAGTTACCTCCGAAAGCCATAGCGAGACTAATGGTGAGGGATTGAAGTATGAGTGTGTAGTTTGATATTAGTTTATTTTTCTGCAAGTTAGATATTAAATTTCTCATGTCATTATCAGTTACTTCCGAAAACCATAGCGAGACTAATGGTGAGGGATTGAAGTATGAGTGTGTAATTTGATATTAGTTTATTTTTCTACAAATCAGATATCAGATTGCTTAAGTTATTTATGATTACCTCCGAAAGCCATAGCGAGACTAATGGTGAGGGGTCAGAATATGAGTTGATGTAATTTGGTTTTAGCTTTACTTTGCTTGCAATTCTTGGTTTTCTTTGAGTACAATTTCTTTTGTATTTAGACAGCAGCAAGGGTAATGAGTTTCATGATCAATGGTTCATTGTTTGTTTGACTAGTATAGTGGCACATTTTCATTCTCTTTTAGGAATTAATTTTGTTATTGCATGTTTTAAAACTCTCTTGAAGTTTGAAGTTTTGGAAATCATTATAAAGGACATCATTGCCTTGAACATTTATATCCATACTTGTCTTTTAGAATTTCCATCTCACATTAGGAAACCAACCAAGATAAAACCCCCAAGATAAAAAATAAAAAAAAAACCGACAAAAAGTAAGAGATAGGTTATCTTGCACATATAGTGCGCCACACTTCGTCAGCTTACGAATCTCGGATTGAAAAATTAATGTAGCAATTTAGGACACACTAAATTGACCAAACATTTTGGCGCCGTTGCCGGGGAAGTGTAACTAGGTAGCCAATTAAAAAAAAAGAAAAAAAAAAAGAAAAGAAAAAAAACAACAACAACAACAACAATAAAAAGAAGGGAAAAATTGATAACTTCTTGAAGTATGCTCTCCTCTTGCACCTAGTGTGATCTGGAGGATCAGAAAAGAGAGTTATTGGTTCAATAATTTATTAAGTATGCTCTCTTCTTGCACTTAGTGTGACCTGGAAGATCAGAAAGAGAATTATTAGCCCAACTTAAAAATAAAAAATGACATGCATAGAGCAAGAGATTCTAGGGGAAGGTTTATAGCTAGAGCCAAGAGTTCGATTTTCACAACTCCATCTTCTTCAAGACATAGACAAGATTCACCACCATCTACCCCTAGCCTTAAGATTCCTGGAATTCAAGGAGCAGCTGAACTAAAGGATTGTCCTACACCATCTACCAAATCTCATTTAGAAGAAGACCCTTTCTTTACTTCTACAGGAGAGTATATTGAAATTAAAGAAGTAGAATCACCTGAAGAAGAAAAGGAAGAAACTCCCTCTCATCCTCCCTTGATAGAAGAACTAGAGGAATCTAAAGAAACTATCATGAAAGAGGAAGTAGTAGATGGATTCGAAGGTAGAGGTAGACGTAGAGGAGGAGGAAATAATGGAGGCAACAATGGTGGAGGTGGAGGTAATAGGGAAGGAGACAACTCGTTTGGATTCCCTATAGTTGATGAGGAAACTCATACAATGATGAAAAAAATCTCACCATCTATCCTCCCCAACTTTTATGGATTGCGAAGTGAGGATCCTGAAACATTTCTGTTTGAGTTTGAAGTCGTGTGCCGAACCTATGACTATATGGAAGACTCTCAAAAACTCAAACTGTTTCCTTCAACATTGAAGGGAGCCACTTTGAAATGGTTCATGGGATTAGTCACCCAATCTATTAGGACTTGGAATGGTATGAAACAAACATTTTTGGATAGATACCTGGACTATTGCATGCCCACCAATCACAAGGATGAGGTATTCAAAATGGTGCAAAAAGAAGATGAAAATTTGGAGGATTTACTTGAAAGATTTCAATACAACTTAAAAAGAGAAAATATGAGCAACTTAGATGAGGAAAATTTGAAAGCCATTCTATTAAAAGCCATCAAAGATGAATGGATAGATATTTTAAACACAATGGGGAAAGAAGACATTTCTCAACTTCCACTTCATGACATAACATAACTATGTGTCCATCTCTCAAGGGGAAAATCTAAAACGGGAAAAGGGCCTAGAGATCCTTCTCTTATCAGGGCAAACAAATCTACAACTGGATCAGTAAGTAGGGCAGAGATTGGCAATATGCTTGATGAATTCAAAACTGATATCTTAGGGAGCTTTATAGAACAACTAGACACCCTTAAAATTCAAAACAAGCAGAAAGCATAAACTGATGCTCTAGCCATCTTTTGTCCGAAATGTAGGAAGAAACATGCTTTAAGGGAATGTCCCTTGGATGCAAAAGTTGTAGAAACATGTATGATTTGCTCAGAGAATCATGAGACCAAGGATTGTCCATCAATTCCTGGACTCAAAGCTGTCTTTCAAGAAGATCCAAATTCAGTAGAGTCTCTCTGTTTTGTTGCAAGAAGACCTTGGCAAGGGAAACAAACTCAAGGGTTTAACAACCCTATGAATTTTCAATCCCCACCAAATTGGAATCCTTGGCAACAACCTTGGCCCCAACCTCAAAATTCATATCAGTCATGGGTACAAGGTATGCAAAATCCTTATGGGATATTTGCTCAATTTTATCAATGTCCTCCATCTTTTCAAAATCAATAAGCTCCACAACTTCCAAACCCAAATCTACAAATTTCATTGCCATTTCCACAACAACAAACTTCTCAACAAAATCCAAATCCTCAACTCATTCTTCCATTCCAACAAAATACAAATCAACTTCCAGCTTAGCCATTGCCAAATCCTAACAATAAAAATCCTCAAAATACTTACATGATAGAAGGACAACAATTTCCTACCTATATGATTGTCCCTCTCAATGATGTACAACTTAGATCTAGTAGAGTTTTAGAAAAAACCTTCTATAGATGTCCAAGAGCAAGATGCCTCAAAGGAGGACTCTCTTAAAGTCAATAAGGGTTCTGAGGAAGCATCTCTTCAAAACTCGAACATTCAAAAAGAGAAAGAAAAGTTAACCCCCACAACTCCTATAGTTGAGCAACCTGCATCTTCATCCACACCTCCTTTCCCTGAAAGATTACAAATTGATAAAGGGGTGGAAAAACAAATTTTGTTGCCTAACTATGATTTTCTAGATGAATTAAAGAATGTTTGTATCAATATTCCCTTGCTACAAGCCATTATAGAGATTCCTATTCTAGCAAAAACAATAAAGGAGTTGAGTCTCAAAAGACCAGGAAGGAAACTAAGAGATACAAGAAGAATCCACCTGGTAGGAAAAATTGCAGTTATCATGATGGGAAAAATTACCATGCAGAAGTATGTAGATCTAGGTAGTCCAATTGTCAAGACACATATAAATGGGATAGAAATTCCAAACACATTGATTGACTTAGGGGCTGCTATCAACATTATGAGTAGACAGACTATGGAACAGCTAAATCTTCCTAATCTTCTTTTTACACCTAGTTTACTGCAACTTGCAGATCGATCAGTTATCAAACCAGATGGTGTATTAGAAGATATTTCAGTCTCCTTAGATTCTTGGGAATATCCAGTAGATTTTATGATTTTGACTCCCAAGAGTAATCTAGGAGGGCACCCACTTATCTTAGGAAGACCTTGGCTAGCCACAACTGATGCTTTCATTAGTTGTAGATCTAGGGATATGTACATTTCTAATGGTAATTCGACAAAGAAATTAAATTTGTATCCTCCAGCAAAAGCAATCACAGAAGTAGGAGACAATGAATGGGTCGATGATGAGGACACTATACAACCTGTCTTTACCATTTCTGAAATTAGTGAGGATAGTCAAATTTTGAACACATTAGAAAATTTTGAGACATCTTGAGAATATGACCCCACAAAATTTCAGTTGGAATCTGACATTGAATATTTATCATCAAGAAAAATGTCTCTTTACTCTATGGAAGAGTTCGGTAGTTCTACCATTGAGATTTTTCCAGGAAAAACATTAAATATCAACAAAAATTTGGAAAAGTCACAACAGGAAGAACTAACCAAAATCTTGCAAAAACATTCTACTGCATTTGCATGGGAGTATACTGATATGAAAGGTATTGATCCTAAGACTTGCATCCATCATATCTATATTGAAGAAAACAACAGACCAATCAGACAACCTCAGAGAAGGATGAATCCAAACCTTAGGGAGATAGTGAAAGAAGAGCTCCAAAAACTACTCAATGTAAACTTCATTTATCCAATTTCAGATAGCCGATGGGTTTCTCCTTTGGTTATAGTACCTAAAAATAATGGTAAATGGAGGGTATGCATTGATTACAACGAATTTAACAAAGCAACTTTGAAGGATCACTTTCCTTTGCCCTTTATCGATTAGGTATTAGATACATTAGCAAGAAAAAAGTACTTTTCATTTTTGGATGGTTTTAGTGGCTATAATCAAATTCAGGTAGCACCTTAAGATCAAGATAAGACCACATTTACCTGTCCATGGGGGACTTTTGCCTATCGAGTGCTTCCTTTTGGGTTATGTAATGCACCCGCAACATTCCAAAGAGCAGTACTAGGAATTTTTTTTGATCTAATCCATGATTGTGTAGAGGTTTATATGGATGATTTTACAGTTTATGGTAATTCATTTGAAGAGGCATTAGAAAATTTGGAAAAATTCCTTATAAGATGTAAAGAAACAAATCTTTCATTAAGCCATGAAAAATGCTTTATGATGTTTACTGAAGGTATTGTTTTGGGGCATCATATTTTAGGAGATGGGATTAAGGTTGATAGATCAAAAGTTGAAGTCATCTCCAAGTTGCCTATTCCAAATTGTCAAAGAGATGTTAGAAGTTTTCTAGGATTTACTGGTTATTATAGAAGATTTATAGAAAACTTCACTAAAATAGCATCTCCACTCTTCAAATTGCTTACAAAAGACTGTGAATTTAAATGGGATCCTGATTGTCAATCAGCTTTTGAAACTTTGAAAATAAGAATATCTGAAGCACCTATCTTGAGGGGACCAAATTGGAAACTTCCTTTCCATATTTCTACAGATGCTTCAGATACAGCTCTTGGAGCTGTGTTGGGTCAAAAAGATTTAATTCCTTATGCCATTTATTACACGAGTAAAAATTTGACTCCCACAGAGTTGAATTATACTGTGACTGAAAAAGAGTTCTTAGCTGTTGTTCATGCAATTAATAAGTTTAGACATTACATAACAGGCTATGAAACTTTTATTCATATTGACCATTCTGCAATTAGATATTTAATGAAAAAACCTGTTACTAATGGCAGAGTGACAAGATGGCTCTTACTTTTGCAAGAATTCAATATTACTGTGTTGGATAGACCAGGGAAACAAAATACAGTAGCTGATTTCTTGTCTAGGATTCGGAATACTAAAGAAGATTCTCCTGTAGAGGATAAGTTTCCTGATGAATACTTGTTTGCAGTAACTACTAAGACCCCTTGGTATGCAGATATTGCTAACTATTTGGTTACAGGGAAACTGTCTCCACATTTATTTCCAAGTGAAAGAAGAAAGATTATTCAGGAGAGTTCAAAATATTCATGGATTTCTAACGAATTGTTTAAAACAGGGCCAGATCTTGTGATTAGAAGATGTGTCAGGGAGGATGAAATGCCTGATATCCTCAAGGCATGTCATGATGAACCATGCAGCGGACACTTTGCTGACAAAAGGACAGCCTATAAAATCCTCTCTTTAGGATATTGTTGGCCTTCCCTCTTCAAAGATGCAAAACAATATGTCAAAAGGTGTGACAGCTGCCAAAGAGTAGGGAAACCTACCCTTTCAAATGAAATTCCATTGCAAACACAGGTACTCATTGAACCCTTTGAAAAATGGGCTTTAGATTTCATTGGACCTATTAATCCACCATCTAAGCAAAAGAAGTATATATTGGTTTGTACTGATTATGTTACTAAATGGGTAGAAGCCAAAGCATTAGTATCTTCTACTGAAAATTCAGTTGTTCATTTTCTTTATGAGGATATTTTTACTCGCTTTGGTGTTCCAAGAGAAATTGTGACAGATCAGGGAAGCCAATTCACATCCAACTTGGTGGAGAAGTTGATGGAAGAATACAAAATCAAGCACGGAAGATCTACTCCTTACCATCCGCAAGAAAATGGTCAAGTGGAGTCTACAAACAAAGTTCTTGAAAGTATCATCACCAAAACTGTTCATCTACATAGAAGAGATTGGGCAGAAAGGCTTCCTGAAGCCTTGTGGGCCTACAGAACTACATGGAGAAATACAACGGGACATTCTCCCTATGAACTTGTTTATGGGAAAGAAGTCCTGCTCCCCATTGAGTTCCAAGTCAAAACCTTCAAGATGGTAGTTCAGTTGGGGATGGATCTATCAGAAGCCCAAAAGCATAGAATGGAGCAGTTGAATGAGCTAGATGAGATCAGACAAGAGGAAATTCTAAGAACTGATCTAGTTCAATATCAAAGAGCTAAATGGCATGAAAAATACATCAAAGAGAAGAAGTTTCAAGAAGGAGATTGGGCATTGCTATTTGATTCCAAGTTTAAAGATTTTAAGGGAAAATTTCAGACTCATTGGCTTGGGCCATATGAGATTGACAAGATCTTTAGCAATGGAGCGGTAAGAATCAAGACCATTGATGAATCTCAAACTCCTCTTATTGTGAATGGCCACAGATTAAAGATCTATCATAAGCCACTCTCAAAAGAGGAATTTGTCAAAACGTTTCAAGATAATTCTGCAATAAGGCTGGTGAAGAAGAATCCTTCTTCTCCACTAGCCTAGCCTTTGTTCTTTTCAGTTTCCAAAAAAAAAAAAATTGTATAAGCCTGAAAACCAATCACTGATTGGCAGTCTTATACAGAAAATGTAGGGTGAAAATCAGGAACACCTGACACCCTATATTTTCCAAAAAAAAAAAATTCTCTCTCTCTCTCATTTCACAAGTTTTATGACAACCCACTCCATTTCATTCCACTTCATTCCACTCCACTTCATTTCATTTCACTCCATTTCATCTATTTCATTTTATTTCACCAATAAAAATTTTCTTTCATGACCATTTTCATTCAGTTAGTTATCATCTATCTATTTCCATTCACCCAAATAATTGCTGTGTCAGTTTTCACAGCTGACACCAGTTTCCGCAGCTAGTAGCAGTTTCTGCAGCTACCACTCTGTTTTTCAAAAATTTACAGTCAGATGTTAGTTCAACAATCATGAAATCAAATGCAAGTATGAGGACATATTATGAAGACATGAGGCATTCAAAAGCATCAACGAGGAGAAACTGATTGAAGACTAATGAAAAATGGTAAGAATTCCAAGGTATGAGTAGAAATTTATTTCAAATGGCATTCAAGCACATTTTTACATAGTTATAAACCATAGCTCCATTATATGCAATGATTTTGTTGATAATTCCATAACCGTTCCATGATCTCTATACGATTCCCCCATAACCCTTGCATTCATTTTTAAACGGCCTCATAATCAAGCTTCCGGTCCTCACTCGTGTTCAGCTATACTTTGATACTCCACCTGTAATTATGGAACGTAGTTGATTTGACTACAGCTTCTCTCAGCCGCATAAAATCCGTAGCCGTTGCATAAACGTGCTTGCATCTACTCTGCAGCCACCCAATTTTAAATACTGCCGGATGCACTTTACTCCCCCTACTGTTCTATTGACCTCACTGCATTTCCACCGTGCTCACATAAGCCTTCACCCCATTTTTTTCTCTATTCCGCTTCATTTCGTGTACCTATTCTCTGATATCCGCTTACAGTCACTGGTCTCCTTCATAAACCCTGTTCATTTCCGCTAATTCAGCCGTCTTACCTCCGCTCCGCTAAACCCTCCTCACGCAGACGCGTTTTAAAGAACAGAAGGAAGGATGGGTCAATTGTTGAGGAAAGAACCAGAGGGACCCAAATTTATGGAAGGATACCCGCAATTCAAAGACATATTGAAAAAGGCAAAATGGCTTCGGTTTATTCAAAAGTTTAAAGGCTACAATAAGGAGGTAACAAAAACTTTTGCGAGGTCTTTCAACGGTCTGGAGGTAGAAATTGGGGACCTCAAATTTACAGTGACTGAGGCATCCATAGCAGCAGCTACAAAACTCCCTCAAGAAGGTGAACGCTGGTTCAAGAACAAGAGCATTAGCGAGGAAGCCTGGAGAGTGATCCTACGCAACCCAGGTATGGATGTCACCATTTTTAAAAAGGGAATTCCTGTCCATGCTTTAAAAGAAGAGTGGGCCAGTTTACTGTTGGTTATTCAAAAGTTTATCACCTGTGAGGGGCGTTTTGGATCAATGTACATGTATCATACCCGATTGTTGTTGAATTTCCTAGACAACCAGTCCCTCAATCTGCCATAATTTTTACTAAACAGTTTGAAAAATATGTCTGTAACCGTCCAAAAGCATTTGGGGGATGTAGAACCACATTTGTATCACCATGGTCTCGTAAAAATCTTGATAGAAAAACAATTAAAAGAGAAAAAGGACACTTGGGAGCAGTTTTTAATTAGAAATTTCTTTGAAGAACCCCAAGAAACCCCTGAAGGCAATACATCAAAAAGAAGTTGAAGAAAGAAAACAGATGATAAAACTCAAAGCACTCCTACTAACACATTTGAAAGAACTAGTAGAGAAGAAATACTGTCTAAAAGGAGGAAGGAAAAGACTGAGGGTAAAAAGCCAACAAAATGAAAAGAGAAAAGAAGCATTGAGGCTGTGCATCAAACCCCTTCCTCAGAAGAAGACCATCAAGTGTTATTTGAGAGACTAGTTCACCTTCAGGAACAATCATCTATGGCCAAAAAGAAAGGAAAAGAAAAATAGAAGGAAAAAGAAAGTAGTCCACAGCATGTAAGAAGAAGCAGCAGGCTTAAAGGAAAATGGAGGAAAGCAGAAACAAAAGGACCCCATTTTATTGATTTGGGAGAAGGAACAACTGAACAAAATCCAGCTAGCCGTAGTCCATCTCATTCTCAGCCAAACGTTGAAACTAGTCCTCAAGATGTTGACGTGAGTCCTTTTCGGCCAGATTTTGAAGTCAATTCTCCTCCACAGAATTTTGGGGACAGCCCAAGGAAAACGACACTCTAGATAGATCCAAAACAGCAAGAGGTGTATGATTACATAGAATCCTTAGAAAGAACAGCCACGGGTCCCAGCACTTCATCCACTCAGCCTCACACAGCACAAGAAGCCCTAGTCCAATTGTTGAAACAAGAAGTCTTTGAGTTGGAGGTTTTAAATAGACATATTAAAAATGAAAATGAAGTATTAAAGGAGCAAAGAAGATTGGACAAGATCATTCATGACAACACTATGCTACATCTGGGACTGTGGCAGAAAAAGAACAGGAAATTGAAGAAGAAATGCAATAAGATAAGTAGAGCACTGATTAATCTCAAATTCAGATGCTTGATGAAGAAGCCCAGGATGTTAGCAGCACCAAGAAAGAGGAGAAGAGGACTGGATGTACTGGCGGAGGTATCAGGGCATATGAATTGAAGGAGGATGATCAAAATTTTGGTTGCATAGGGGACATGCAACACCTTCACAGTCGGGGTATGTTGAGTCCCAAACTTGCATCTTTCCTATACAGCTTTCTAGACTTTTTCCATTTACCTGGACCTCCTAAGTCATCAACATCATTGCATATTAATCATAAAAGAGCATTTAAAGTGGTTTTTAACTATGTTTTGTGTCTGCTGTTTGAATTAGATTTTTGCTCATTGAGCTACGGAATCTTGTCACTTTCCGCAGCTGCTTCAACTTTCCGCAACCATTTTGTTAAAGTCTATATTGCAGGTGTCTTCAGGAAAATCAAGTCACATGGGCAAGTTGGAAATGACATGGATATGGACCGAGTCCTATTGGCTCAGTCGAATTCATCAAAGAAGGCCGTGGTCAAAGGTAGTCAAGCGGTGGTCAGCTTAAGAGTCCTACGGTGACAAAACTCCGTTTTTCACCACGTGAAGATTTGCGTGGCCGTTCCTAAATATCAGGGGACATATCAACACCTGTGGACTGCTCCATAAGCCGAATCCAACGACCACCCTCCATAGATTTAATCTTCACGGCAGCCATAATGCTAGATTTCTGGACGTGGTTGTTCACGTGTCTTTTATCAGCGCAGATTGTAGAAAAGTAGTTATGTCATCCTCTGTTATAAATAATGCGTTCTCATACGCATAGTAGCTAGCTTCTGTAATGTAATTTTGCTGAAAAGAAAGCCCATTGTGCCGTGACATTATTTCCTTGTTATGACTGCGTTTTGAATACATGAGAAGACTCTGTTCATAAGCATAATTCGTGGTTGATAGTTGTTGCCCGAGGATTGTGCAGAGGGCCCGTGCACACGCCGAGGTTTTGTTTATTGCTGTATAGTTTCATGCTTTATTTCCTTACGTTCATTATGCCATAGTTATTCACGTGTATATATTACATCTCTTATGCTATTAACGTTTTATTTTTGTCCATAATTTTTCATGCTTTATACTGCTGTTAACTGATCAGTGTCTTTGTTCCAGATTACAGTAGGCAGCCCGGGCATTTGCACATAGTTTTACAATGACTAATGACATGGAATCGGTCTTGTCCTTCTGCTGATTTATTTTTCTTAGCTTTTAATTCCAGCACTGTTTTATTTATTTCAGTTTTGTACATTTTCTTTATTAGTTAGATTAGATATTAAATTACTCATGTCATTATCAGTTACCTCCAAAAACCATAGCGAGACTAATGGTGAGGGATTGAAGTATGAGTGTGTAGTTTGATATTAATTTATTTTTCTGCAAGTTAGATATTAAATTGCTCTTAGCTTTACTTTGCTTGCAATCCTTGGATTTCTTTGAGTGCAGTTTCTTTTGTATTTAGACAGCAGCAAGGGTAATGGGTTTCATGATCAATGGTTCACTGTTTGTTTGACTAGTATAGTGGCACATTTTCATTCTCTTTTAGGAATTAATTTTGTTATTGCATGTTTTAAAACTCTCTTGAAGTTTGAAGTTTGGGAAATCATTATAAAGGACATAATTTCCTTGAACATTTATATCCATACTTGTCTTTCAGAATTTCCATCTCACATTAGGAAACCAACCAAGATAAAACCCCCAAGATAAAAAAAAAAAAAAAAAAACAAAAACGACAAAAAGTAAGAGATAGGTTATCTTGCACGTATAGTGCGCCACACTTCGTCATCTTACAAATCCTGGATTGACAAATTAATGTAGAAATTTAGGACACACTAAATTGACCAAACAATAAGATGTATAAGGATCGAAAATATTTGCTTTATAGCCCTTGTCTCTCCTTAGAAAAAAGTTTGTTGTCACCAACATATTAGTCTTTGTAACTCACTGAAATGAAATCGGAGGGAAAGTGACAACTTAGGAATGCTAGTTCATACCTCTCCTCACAGTGTAACTTTTCCTCCCTTCATAGATTCCATCCTCTTATTATGCCTTCATTGCAATTGGGAAGCTCAATTGTTTTTTGGAATTTGTTATTATTTTAATTTTTTAATCATGCTAATTTAAATTATGGGGATGAAATGTTCTAAAGGGGTGATTCAAATCAAATTTAAATATATTTTAATATTTAGGTAGGTTGGGCCCTCGTCTCCTTAATAACTTTGAATTTCTGTCATTTATGTTTATTAAATTATATATAAAACTCCTTTGACCAAGTAATCAACTTTTCACTTCATTACATCACCAATCAAGGCCATATATTATGCATCCATACAAAGCTGAAAAATATATAATAAATATACTCCTTAACTACCCAAAAAATTTCATGGCACGCCCCTTGTACCTCCCAAAAACATGTTATGAAAAATGCCCAATATACTATTGTTCAGAAATAAACACGTTGTAATTAAAGATGTGTAGAAAGATATTTTAAAATGTGCCCATAAAACTCAAAAAAATAATATTGTCCAATACATGCAAAGATGTTGACATGCAAGTGTCTGAAAATAATCAACCATAAAATAAAAAGCCATTTTTGTTATGTGAAGCAATATTTATCTTCCTTTGTTATTCCTCCCTCGGTTGTATCAACCTTGGGTAAAGAAACTCATGTTGTTCAATAATTTTTTTATGTCAACTTTGTAAGTGAAGAAATTAATGTGTAAGTTAACCTTCTATTAATGCAAAGGTGAATAGAAAAACACAAGAAATAATATCTGCAAGGGAGGGATAGAACTCATTTGCCATCACAATGTTTTGGAAATAATTTTCAAAATGAACATGTAGTTTGCAGTAATGGAATACATGGTAAAAATTGTTCCATGTGAATTGTCTATTTGATCAATATAAATTTCAGCAGATATCATATTAATAAATGTAAAACGAATTGTCAAGTGGGTGTAGCTCGGTTGATAGGGAGGAGTCACTATTATCCTCCCCACCCAGGTTCCAGTCCCATCGATATTTACATGCTTGCTCCTTGGGAGCTGTTATCACCCTAGTAATTATCAGGTTGTGGGATTTTGATTTATAGTTGAAGAAAACCAGGGGTAACCAAGATCCTCTTTTGAAATCTAGGATCTAGCCTTCCTAAAGTCCGGAGAGGGATCTCTCCTCAATATTTAGCTTGATTTTTGTTATAATATTTTAGGCTAGGTGTGATTGGAAAATTGGTTTGTTTTGAATGTTTGGTGGAAATAAAAGGTACTTCAAGGTAAACCACAGAGGGATCTACCAGACCATTGGGCTATGGAGTCAACTTCTTGGCAAGCAGAGCTAGGAAATAATGTCAAAAGAGAAAATGTACTAAGGGCAGGATATATGACCTTCAAAGGGTTTGGAATAGGATTTTTGATGAAATGGAAAGATCTGAACAAAAGGGCAATGAAGAATCCTTAAGTTACAGAAATGAAGATGAAAGAAAGGGGTCAAACAAGGACTAAGAGCATTTAAGAATTCTTTAAGTCCAGTTATCAGCAGAAAACATATCAATAATTAACTAGTAAAAAACAGGGAGCTTTTGACACTAATCCTGTATAAATCCTCCTAGTTAATCATTTAAGACAGAAAACATAAAATGTATGTATGGAACTTTAAAAAGATAAATAGTGAAAACATGAAAATACTTGAATTATCTGATCAACACAAGAATCCTGAGTTATGATGTCTGTTTGACTTAGTTCCAGTCTGCTTCTTTACAAATAAACTCACACAAACTCCAATGTATTAAGCAAAATGTCTATAATAGTCTTGACAAATTTTATTCCACCCAAAATACTTCAAAGAGTGAAGTATTTATACAAAAATTATTACAAAATATCTGAGAGACATGTAGGAAGATCTCTAGGAAAAAATAAAGATTATTACATAAAAAGAGGGACAATTGCAAAACAAACTGGCAAGCTGTCCTCTTGTCAAGGAAAATAAAACTGATTTATCTTAACTTATTGCTTTTTTGTAGTTGCTTGCTAATACTTGGAAACAATATCTTGTTAGAAGATAGCTTAGAAGATACTCTTTCCAATTCACATTCTTTAACCTGTGCTTTATCTCTGATACTTTTTACGATGTTTTCTTACTGACTTACTGCTGTAAAATAAGGAATAACCTGCAGTAAAAAGTGTTTTGACTAGTACTCTTTGACTCTGATCATTACCCTGATACACTTTAACTGCAAATCTTACCGTTTAGGCAACAATAATATTCTACTTTTCATGTAATTTTCTGCTCTTGTTTACAAACTATTATATCAAATCAGTGAATTCCTGCCATTGTTCTGCACTGGGAATTCTCATGTTCTTCAATTTCCTGTAGCTCTCATCTGCCTCTATGTACTTAGCAAAGTTGGGCTTGACAATGAAGATGTGTTTAATCTCATTTTGTAGAAAAAACAAGTTCTCAAAATATTCCAAAATAACTTTTCCAGTTGGGGAACCTTGTGGCAGAGGCTTATTTACCTATTCTTTGGCATATGCTCTTATCTTCTTGTCATACTCTGTCTGAACCATTAATTTTTCATTAAAGCAATGAATGTCTGGAAGACTTGCTTGTGTTAATATAGTGTATTTTTCCAAGAACTTTGTTATTGACAAGTTCATGTCTTTGCATCTTTCCTCCAAATTGTTCATTATATTCCTTTTATTCAGGACTTTCTTGATTTGTAGTATGCTCTCAGTCCTATCCTGAATTTTCAGCTCTTCAAGCTCTTCTCTATTTTTTCTATTTAAAAATGTAATTAGTTTCAAAGCTTGAGAAGGTTTTTCATCCAGTTCTTCTTTTGTCTTCTGAATTTCTATTTGTGCTGCCTTGAGTAACTCCTTCTGTTCATAAATGATTTGGATTGAAGGCCACTGTAGATGTATGCCTTGAATGATGTTGTTTCAAATATAGTTCTTGATATATGATACCTGTTCACTGAGATTGACATGTTACTGTAGAATCTTTACCTGCTCTTGAAGTATGTTTTCTCTCTGCTCATGTCCCTTGGATGTAATCAATGCATCTCTATTTGATGTTTCAAGATTTCGGATGGTGCCTTTCAAGTTGATTATCTCTTTATTCTTTAGGGACATGTCTTCCATAGCCTTTATTATGTCAGCTGTTTCACTTTATTGATTTACTTGTGATGTAGATGATGAAGTGGCAGAAATATCTTTAGATGTAATTGACACTGCAGTTGCCAATACTCCTTTTGGTGCTAAATTTTTTGCCAATGTAGAAGGAACAGCAGTACTGACAGTTGGAATGACTGTAGGAATGGAGACTTCATGTGCTTTTTTAAATGTTTCATTTTCCTTCATCAGAATTTCTGTCTGATTCTCCATTTCTTTGATCTGAGCTGTCATCTTTAAAACTAGCTGCATTAATTCATCTTTCTCTGTTTTCTTTGGAAGAATTTCTTTAGCCTATGGGTGTTCACTCTATGGAAGTTTAAGTTGCTTTCTCAAGGCAGTAATATATTCATTCTTTTGCCTTATGAGAGTTTTAGCAACTTCAATACTGGAGGGATCCACTCTAATTTATATCACCAAATATTCTAAAGATTTGATCCTCAAATCTTTAGCATGTAGAGATGCTTTATCTAATTTCATTTGAGTTTGTAAATTAGATACAGTTTTTTGAAGCATGGTAGCATTCTTGGTTTTGTTAACTACCTTTGAATACAACATTTCTGAAGCAGTTCTATGAAACTCTATTTGGTCAAGTTCATGTATGGTATCTGCATTTACTTCAAGCTTTGTTTTCCTATAATCTGCAGCTGACTTTGGGTCTGTAACCATTGGCTGGAGAAAAGACATTATCTTTTTATTTTTTGAATAATCAAAAGCTATCACAAGTCTATCTTTGTCTCCTGGTTTTTCTTTAAGGAGTTTAAAATATACCTCATTCTTAATTTCCTCATTTTTTTCTCTAATTTGCTTGAACTTTTTCTGGATTTCAGAATTAGCTTCTTCTATTGCTCTAGAAGAGGAGGGAGCTTCTGTATTTATCTGTGTTTAAACCATTTCTTTGCCTTTTCCCTGTGATAGTACCTGCTCATTCTAAATTTCTTTAAGTGTTTCATTGACAATTATTGTGGCTTCATCATCTGTTTTTTTATCATTGTTATTTGATTTATCTTCATTGTCATCTGTCTCTATGGCCTTTTCTTCTTCTACAGTAATCATTCTGCCCTTCTTGCTGCAAATTTTCTTAAATTTATTTTCTATAATGGTTTCTGCTAAATAGCCTTCTTCTTTTCTGGGTATTCTATTGGACCCTTCTGATTGTTTGCCAACTGTAATCACCTGTGTACTATCCATCTGTTTTTCCTGCATGTTATCTATTTTCATTTCCTGAATATCATCAATCAATGTGTTTGAAACCCATTCAATCTGATTAGCATACTTTTCAATTTGTGGCTTTGAATCATGGAGGAATGGAGTTAACTTACACTTGACCCTGAGGTTACTTATAACATCTTGAGGGTCGTAATTCCAGTGAAAGCTTTCTTGGAATTTAAATTATGATAATTTGCTAATTACCTCTCTCAAAGCATCTCTGGTATTGACTATGAAGGGGCTAATTTGACTTTTTAGCTTGAATTGTGCTTTCTTTTTGGAAGCTATGAAATTCACTGCATCTGCATTCAAGATCTGTCTTAAGTACTCCAAAGAAAAAATCCTGGTAGTTAGAAACTTGGGTAATTTGTAAGGAGCCAGGAGTGCACCATACACTCTAATTTCTGTGTTATTTTCGTACAAATACCAGTCTCCTACCTTACAGTTTTCAGACAACTATAAAATTATTTTGATGTCTTCATTAATCCTTGGTGGCTTTGCTTTGTTCAACAAACTCATGGCAAGTTTAATAAACAAATCATTGAAGTCCTTGTAGTTGTATTCACTGTTGTTTTTCCTGAGTAAAGAAGTCCAGAATATCACTGAAATAGGTTTACCTTCCACATCCATCTTCTGTAATGCAATTGGGAAATTTTATACCTGAAAAAATAGGAAGAGATGTAACAGATAGGATGAATATCTGAACACTCCTTTCTCAGGTAATTTAATCAACTGATAATGCATTTTATCAACAATGAATTTGGCAAAGTTAAAAACTAGTTCTGGATTTTGTCCTAGAGACAAGGTAGAGAGGAAACCTAGAATGGAGGCATCTGTAAACTCATCATTAGCATAGCCTAGAATGAATGAAAGCATGGAAATGATTTTTCTAGAGCCCTCAGGGAAATCAAAAGTGTCATAAGGTGGATTTACCTTAGGAAGGTTAACACGATTAGGTATGAATTTTTGAAGGATCATAAACTTCCTAGGGAAATCCAAGTCTAAATACATCTGAGTTAAATATTCAATGGACAATGATACTGCTCGTGGATCGTGGCTCAGTTGGAGCATATCATTGATGGCTTCAGCAGTTATGTAAAACATGACCTCATTATCTTTGTTTACCATACATCTCTGGTCAGGGATATAGTGTAACTAACATAACCTAATGAAATTTTGAGCTTGATGGGTGATGGGACCACGTATTTAGGCAAGTTGGAGTCCCATACAGGTATATCATTTTCCACTTTCTTCAAAAAATTCTCATGACACCAGCTATGTACTTCAAGTAGATCGAACTCTAAGATAGCATCAGCAATTCTATAGTCTAAATCAATCAAGGGACTGTTCTCTTTAGAGGTGACAGGTGGCTGCAAAGGTCTAACTACTACAGTGGAATCTACAGTTAGGGCAGGAGTAGGTTTATCGATTTTTGAAGGTTTAGGGTTTGGAAGCTTGCTGGATGCAGGATTCTGAGGTTTGGGACCTCCAGTCCTAGGAGTGACTTGCTTTTTTGTCATTTTGAATAAAACTGAACAAGATTAGATTGTTTGCTTCGTTTCTTTTGGGAAATAGAAGGCTAATTGAGCTTCTTTAGGAAGAATTCAGAATTTGGGCAAGGGTTTTAGGATGAAAATGCATATTTACAATGTGCAGAGGACTAGAAAGGGATTTTAATGGCTTTTCTGTAATTCAAATGGATTTTAACCGCAGAAATAGATTTTAGATGGTCAACAATTCTTTAAAACTGAATTAGGTAGAAGTGGAAAATTTTGAGAAAATTTTGACATGCTTTCCCCTATTTCTTCAAGGTTCGGGTATTTTCGGTCTAGGAAATTTATATTTCACAAAGTAACTGGTTTCAATTTTCTTAAATTTGTGAAATGGTAGCTTGAAATTCATGGAAATACCTTTTTAGTGGTATTATGGTGGTTGAGGAGGCTTTCAGATTGTACTAGTCTTCAAACTGGTCGCAGTTGTTTGGTAGAAAGTGTAGAGAGTCTTTGGCAGTGAATTTCAGAGGTGAAATTGGCTTCAGATGGGAAATTTGGTCAGTAGAGGCTCAACAATGGTGTCTATGAGTGATTTCTCAGAGGGGGAAGGTGCAAAGGTATGCAAACAATGAAAAACTAAGGTTAAAACCTTAGGTTTTATTGATATGTAGGACATTAATTACAGGTTAAAATCAAATGGCGAGAGTGGTTTTGGCATTTGAAGGTGAAACCATTAGTGGCTATCGCATTGCTTCTGAGCGGTAAGTAGTTTTTTCCGTTTGGAATGAGATCCAGTATAATTTGGACACGTAGCATATGGTGGTTTCATGAAACAAATTTTATCGCATTATTTTTCATAAACTTTGCCCGATCACTTTTGTTATGCGATATTGAATATGTGTCGTCAGATTTGATTGAGTGATGTGAATGGTCGAGATATTTCGGAAAGTTGCGAGGAAACAGTAAGGTGGGGCCGGGCTTTTACTGTGAGCCATTGATCTTGAAAGGTAAAGATCTATGGTGTGAGATAAACACGATATCGGGGAAAGGTAGGGCATGAAGCAAGCTGTCACGTTTATCTAAGACCGTTAGATTAAAGAGATTAGGATGATCGGACGGTTGAGGTTGAACCTGAGGATGCTGCGAAAATGGAATTGATAATGAGTTTCTAATATATAAAATGAGTTTATATATAGAATGGGGCGGGTCTAATAAAGGTTTAACCAAGGTTCAGAATTTATATGAAACATGAGGTTTCACATATTATGAAGGGGAAAAGGCTTAAGGAAAAATAAGCTTGGGCTTTTAACCTTGGGTTAAGGGTAATTGGGAAAGGGAATAATGATGTAAGTATTTTTGTGCGCTGTTTTAAATACATAGAATGTAAATAAAATGCGCCTTTTGTATTATTTTAACTTTATTATAGAGTTTTAGACTGCGGAGGAGTCTAATAACCATAGGGGAAAGGGGTATATTTTATAGGTAGTTTTATGTCAAAGGGGTAATTTCGGGATGTTATTTGAACATGTGATTAATATCTTTGACACAAAAGCATATAATAAGGGGGTTTTTTGGGATATTAAATAAAAATAAGTTATATTAATAGGACTAGGATATCTGATAGGAATTTAATAAAACAAGTTAAGTGTTAATATGAAAAGGGACAATGAATACTCAAAATTTCATAAATAAAACTAAGGAAAGTGAAAATTAGAGTAAAGCTTCATTTTCATAATTCATTCACTTTTACTTAGTATATCATGTAGGGTTTTATGCTTTGTAAAATGGGGGAAGTTAATTAAATGGGCCTTTATGTAATATTTAAGCAAGAAAAGAGTTCTTACTTATGAAGTAAAATGGTGATGAGTGCATGGAGGGGTAAATGATGAAAATTTTCGGGATTAATACAGAAACTTAACATTTTCAACTATTCAGTCATTGAGCCTTGGGTTCGGTCCCAACAGAAGTCAAGGAAATGCCTTGAGCCTCTTTGACTGATAGTATAGAATATCAAATTTCTATGTTATGGAGAGGGGAAATTAGTTATTTATAGCCTGGTGAAATATATTTACAATTATGGTTCCCACCTTCTTCTACCTACCCAGTCATTATCTTCTAACATTTTTTCCTCTATTTTTATCAAGTGCATTTGAATTCGCAACCTTACAACCTTTTATTCTTTTTTGAAAGCAGTAAATTATCTAATTCTACACTTACTTCCTCCAAGAATCCTGATTAAACTGTTGGATTCTTTTATTCTCTAACTAACTACTGAATTGTCATGATTAAACTGTATGACAATTCTTTATTCTCTATCTACAACATTTGAAATTGAAAGATGATAATTCAAGACTAAATTGTTCAACTCATCACAGATTATGGCATTTATTGACACTCTGCCATAATCAACTGCAAAAAGTAAAAGTAGTGGCACTTGGACTTGCACACTTTCATGTTTTATTCATCTTTTTTATTTTGGGGTATATTGTTTTTCTAAGTCCTTTGATTTTTCTTTTAGGACTTTTTACCCTCTTTTTGATATTTTTTTTTTTTGTACAAAATATAGGAAAATAACTTGCAGAAAGCAAAGTTTGTACATATTTACAAGACTACCATCAGTCCAGTAAAAATTATGAATCCTATATTTATAGGTTACTAACAGAAGCCACTTCTACATGAAAGTTAACTAACTCACCTAGACATGGGTGGGCTTTCCATGGATGTAGCTAGTATCGATCTATGATATAGTGAACCAAAAAAAGAAATATAAAACGAACATATTTAATGTAATTTAACCAAAGTGTCATATTATATAGGAAAAACTTTTACGTAGGTGACAGGTTCAACATAGGCCCGTGAAATGGTGGGCGAGTCACTAATATTTGGTATAGATTTTTTAAACGTGGGGACTGGCCATGTGATTTTTTCAAAATACAGGGTTGTGGATGGACTTGAGTGATGCGAGATGAAAGTGGAAGTTATGGAAAGAATGATGAAAATGAAAAAAAAAAAGACTAGCTAGAATGGTCATGGATTCAATGGCGTGATTTTTTTCTTGTGGATTTACTAGATATTGATCTTGCTTAATTCATATCAAATAACAGGGAGGGTGAGAATCATCCCTCCTTTTTACTCACAGATAGGAGATAGAGACTATTGGAAATATGATGAAATATGTTGTCCTTGATGGCAACCTACTTGATGAAGTTGTCCTTGATGGAAACATACTTGATGAGTTTCCTTTTGATAGCAACCTATTTGTTAAAGATGTAAAAATGATGTTTCTATAGGTCAGTTCATATGTGACAGAGAAAGGAATTCCATTAAGTGTCAGAAAAATGAAATAGGAAATATTTCTCAATGTATACGCAGTTTTGATGAAGGCAATGTATATGCTGCTTGGTATACAGGCAACTCGCATATACATCCAGAATTAGTATATACGTAGTTTTTATGAAGAGACATTAGGGAAATTTTGAGGTCTAAAATGGGCCTCCTAAGAAAAGTGTACAACCAAAATAAAATTTATGAGCACCAATAAGATTCAAGATGATGATGTCAATCATGGGGGACGATTCACCATTTTTGGAGTAAAAAAGTAAAAAGATTAAAAAATAATAAAATAATAAAACTACTTTTTCAACTCGTATTTTCAACTTATTTCCATAAGGTTTTACTCAAATTTCGAGTGGAAGTACTCGTTGGATGAAAAAATTAATTCCTCATCCAAGGAGTATCCATGTTGCATTCTTTTGATGGACCCTGCTACACGAAAAATGAGAAATACACGAAAAAATGTGATTGCAATCACGTTTTTCATGTATTTTTTATTTTGCATGGAGCAGAGTCCATAAAAATTATGCAACATGGGTACTCCTTGGATGGGGAATTAAATTTTTCATCTAACGAGTATTCCTACTCGAAATTTGAGTAAAACCTTAGGGATATAAGTTCGAAATACGAGTTGAAATAGTAGTTTTTTCTTTTTTTCCCTCTAAAATTTGATGATGTAATCAGATCTTATTTTATTATTTCCACTATTATTTTATAATTTCCTTAGGAGGCCCATTTTAGACCTTAAAATTCCCCTAATGAGTCATGTATACACGTGGGTATGAAGAAGCCAAGTCGTGTATACCTTTTGCGCTCTAAAATTATGATACCAAGGGGCATTACCATGGTATTAGCCCACAATATTGAGCGTTGTATCATCTATTTGATTTCTTCCAAGAATACCATCGACACTTGTGTGGTTTTGACTCATGGTATTGATAAAGGCTAATCCTATATAAGGAGAGGAATATCATAGTGCAAGGGTGTGCAAGTGGAAGGGTTGTTACTGAATACTTCTCTCTGAAGTATATCTGCATGGGATGTACTATGTTTATTAATGGATTTGAATCTATGATGCACCGTTGGATACAATGATGGATCAAGATCTCTAGACCTGAAATGACTATGTACTTGCATGATCTAATGATGAGATGTTTGGATCTGTGACCTGGTGCATGTTTTTTGAAGTGAAGTGAAGAAATCTGGGTAATTTTATAGATCTAAAACATTTTGCAAAGTTAATATTTATAGATCTATACGCTAGTTCGTCTCGGTAAAAGTGCGTATATACGCGACTTTGTCCCAGAAAATCGCGTATGAAAGTTAGGGTTTTCTAAAGCTTGCTGCAGAGGTTATCTGTTTATTACTGTTGTATTTCTGATGTCTGTCAATGAAGTCTTCATGTAGATATGGGTTTCTTGAACACTGTATATGATGCTAAGTTGAATATGTACAAATCAGATCAATGAGTGAGTAAATATGTTTAATGATGAATCACTGATTAAGGTTTCTGCAACACTAAAAAGATATCTGACTAAAAGCCTCAGATCTAGTTTTGAGACTAATCATATTCTGTAAAATCAGTATTCTCATATCTATATGCAGGTTGGTGTGAGGGACAGCATGTATACATGCAGGTCTAGTAAAATGAAGCAGCATATGCATTTTAAGATAATGAATGATCAGGGTTGAGATTGATTCTGTGTACTTATTCTGAAATCTAGGTTTATTATTGTGTTCTAGT
This sequence comes from Pinus albicaulis, assembly GCA_034641835.2. Taxonomy (NCBI): domain Eukaryota; kingdom Viridiplantae; phylum Streptophyta; class Pinopsida; order Pinales; family Pinaceae; genus Pinus; species Pinus albicaulis. Next base: position 997,642,872 of record CM076581.1, read on the forward strand.
TACAGTGATATTATTATTCTGATTGAAATTTGGGTTAAGTTTATTGTTGTTGATATTTATGAAGTGTTGTGTTGAAGCTGTGGGATCTAGTGTGAAAATTGATGAAACGTGGTCTGCAGTGGTTTTGAGGGTTGAAGCCTTCAGTATGGAAGTAGAAGCTTCCTACCAGTAGAATTTGGTGTTCTTATTAGGGGGTTGGAGCTCCCTTCTAGTAGCAGTTGGAGAACGATAGAATGTTGCAACCTTCTGTGGGTAGATTCCTACGTAATGATATGAGTCTGCATCAGTACAAAATTGTAAGCAGTTTTCCATATAATAAATATTGAAGACAGAGATGACAACAGCGGTGGTTTTCTCTCGAATTGGGTTTCCACCTTAAATCTTGGCGTTCATGTGTGATGCTCTTGTGTGATGATTTATTGTGTTATTACTACACATATTTACTACTTAACTATCTGATGCATAACTGATAAGTTGGGTTAAAGAAGGTTTCTGAAAATTCATATAACAATAAAGTTATCTCAGTATATGCAAGTTTCTGTTAATGTATCTGCGTATATACACTAGTTGGGTTAATCGCAAAGTCGCGTATAGAAATCAGTAAGAGAAAAGTAAAATTTTGTGATTATTGTAAATAATGATTCACCCCCCCCTCCCCCCCCCCCCTCTTAGTATTTTTCCCAACAATTGGTATCAGAGAAAGTCCTTCTGAAGAAGCTTAATCGCTAGAAGGAAGATCAACTAAGATGAGAAATCAAGATGGGACAACATCTATCAGGCCTCCTCTCTTCAATGGAAAAAAATTAATCTTCTGGAAGACAAGGACAAGATCCTATCTTCAGTCTCTTGGAGAAGATGTATGGGCTATATTTGAAGGAGGTTATCAATATCTATCTTCAGTTCCAACAGATCCAGCCGCAAGAAATAACTATGAAACCAATGCAAAGGCGGTCAATGCATTATTGGGAATTTTGAATGAATCAGAATTTGTCAAAGTCATGCAGTTGAATATAGCAAAGGATATATGGGACAAAATAATTCTGAGCTATGAAGGTGATGCCAAGGTAAAAAGTGCTAAACTCCAAACTCTCATAATTTAATATGAAAAACTCAGAATGCATAATGAGGAAAGCATTGCTAGTTTCTTTTTATGTCTAGATGATACTGTAAATCATATGATAAATCTGGGTGAAACCATAACTAACACTACTCTAGTAGAAAAGGTTTTAAGATTTCTAACTCCCAAATTCGAGTCAAAAGTGTGTGCTATTGAAGAAAAGAAATATCTACAAACTCTTACTATTGTTCAACTTCATGGGATTTTGAATGCATGTGAAAGGAAGTAGAAGAACAAGAAGGATCAGGGTATGTTTCAGAAGAAGATGAGATAAATTTTGTAAAGAAGCTACAAATTGGAACTGGAAGGTTCAGAGGTAAGCTTCCTTTTCTATTTTTTGCTTGTGGAAGAGTTGGTCATTATGCTGCTAAATGTCCCCATAAAGATAACTATGAAAAGGGAAAGGAAGTGGCAAAAGGAAATAAGAAACGGTTTATCAATAGAAAAATTTATTATGTACTCATGAAGATAGTGATGGTCTATCAAATAGTGAAGAAGGAGAATCTGATCAAGCTATTAGACTACTAATGGCTTTTGAAAAAGACTCTATTGATGCTAAAGATACTTTTATGGATGCATTAGAAGAAAATGATTTTCTTGAAGAAATAAATCATCTCAAAATATGTTTGGAAGAAAACAAAATTTCCATAAATACTCTAAAGAATCAACTTATAGAAAAGGATAAGCACAATGAGAAATTAGAATGTGAAATAGTAAGTCTAAGAAAGGAAATTGAGAAAGTGAAAACTTTAAATCTTATATTTTCTAAAGGATATGAAACCTTAGATGAAATTATCAAGGTACAATGTTCTCCTTTTGTAAATACAGGTCTTGGATATATTGGAGAATCCTCTCAGTCTTCAGCACCAAGCTATCTGAATGCAGCTAAAGCCAGCCAACAACATTTTGTCACTTAGCAAAAGAACAAAGAGACCACCCAGGTAAAGCATGACCACTTCAATTCAAGGAAGAAAAATAACAGAAATATCAATTAGCAGGTAAACATAAATAGAAGGTTTCATGATCGCAGAAATTTTCTTCTTTAATGGACAATGTTTCTCATGTCATAATTTTGGTCATAAATCTGCTCAATGTGTTGCATACAAAACCATCATGACCAGAGAAGAAAGAAAGTAAAGAAATGGGACTCGAATAAATAAGAATACTTATAAAAAAATTTCTCCTCTTCAAAATGAAATTGAATGTTCTTATTGCAATAACTTTGGACATGAAGAATCTGAATGCAGGAGAAAACTTCAACCAAAATAGCATATACATTCAAATTCCAAGGTATGGAGACAGAAGGACTTACAGGTTGAAAGTTTTGGCATAGGCTTATTTGCAGAAGGGGAAGAAAATCAATGGTACATTGATAGTGGATGCTCAAAACACATGACAGGTGATAAAAATAAACTCCTTTCATACAATGCTCTAAAGAAGGAAAAGAATGTTACCTTTGGAAATGACTCTCCTGTTGTCATTAAAGGAAAAGGTTTTGTTTTTCTAAAAGAAAAGGTGAAAGCTAACAATGTTATGTATGTGGATGGATTAAATCATCACTTGATGAGTTTGATTCAAATATGTGATCAAGGAAATTAGGTTTTCTTTAGTTCAAAAGAATGTGTAGTACATGAACTTGACACAAGAAAAATGGTAATAAGAGGAACTATAACACCAAGCAAACTGTATATTGAAAGGTGGCCAAGAGCAATGCTACTTAGGTAAATCTTCAGAAAATTGGCTATGGCATAGAAGATTGGGACATTTGAGCTTCTCTCAAATAAGAAAATCTAGCAGACTCAAAGCTGTTTGTGGTCTACCCAACATCACTCTGCCTGAAAGTACCATATGCAAATAATGCCAATTGGTAAGAAAACCAAGATGTAATTCAATGCCAAAGAAGTATCAGCAAGTAAGCCTCTTGAACTTATACATACTGATCTATGTGGTCCTGTAAGGAAAAATTCACCTCGTGGAGAACAATACTATATTTTATTTATTGATGACTTCTCTAGAATTTGTTGGATCGGTTTACTAAAACATAAAGATGAAGCATTTGAAAAAATTAAGATCTTCAAAGCTTTGGTTGAAAATGAATTAGATCTAAAAATCAAATGTCTTAGATCTGACCAAGGAGGATAATATATATCAGATGAATTCTTTGATTTATGTCAACATCATGGCATAAAAGACAATTTTTTGTAGCTGGAACCCCACAAAAAAATGGCGTGGCAGAAAGAATGAATAGAACAGTTCAACAAATGGCTCGTGCTATGCTTAATGAATTTGTAACTCCCGATACCTTTTGGGGAGAAGAAGCACATATTGCAGTAAATATTCTTAACAAGGCTCATGTTCGTGTGAACATTGATAAAACTTCTTATGAGCTCTAGTATGGTAATCTTCCCACTGTAAAGAATTTTAGAGTTTTTGGAAGAAAATGTTTTATCAAGAACAATGATGAAAAACTTGGTAAGTTTGACCCTAGAGCAAATGAAAGAATATTTCTTGGTTACTCTTCCAGAAGTAAAGCATATAAATGTTACAATAAAATACTTTGGAATATTGTTGAATGCCTTGATGTTGTAATTGATAAGTCTTTCACAGCTCCTAAAAGAAAAATAACAACAACGAATGAAGATGCTGATGATTTATATTTTCCCTCATCAAATAGCAACAATATAGAAGGAGAACCCAATGAAGCACCAAAAGATGATATATCTGAAAAGGCTCCATCCAGGTACGTTCAAAAGAATCATCCAGAATGTCAAATTCTGGGAGAAAAGGGATCAGGTGTCCAAACAAGAAGAACTCTTGTGGGATCCCCTAGCTATCTGGCATTTTTATCCATTATTGAATCACAGAATGTAAATCAAGCTAGTAAAGATGAATGTTGGATTCAATCCATGAATGAAGAACTTGATCAGATTGAAAAGAATTATACTTGGGAATTGGTTCCAAGACTTCATGGTAAAATGTTATTGGAACAAAATGGATATTCAAAAACAATTTAAATGAAAATGGAGATGTTATTAGAAACAAAGCTAGACTTGTTTGTAAAGGGTATGCTCAATAAGAAGGTATAGACTTTGAAGAAACATTTTCTCCTGTAGCCAGAATTGAAGCCATAGGAATGTTTCTTTCTTTTTCAAGTTTTCAACAATTCAAAGTCTATCAAATGGATGTAAAATCTTCTTTTCTCAATAGTGATCTAGAAGAAGAAGTTTTTATAGAACAACCAGAAGGATTCATTCTTGGAAATGATGAAAAACTTGTTTGTAAACTAAAAAAAGGTTTTATATGGTCTCAAACAGGCTCCTCAGGCATGGTACTATCGTCTTGACAAATATCTTCAACAACAAGGTTTGACAAAAGGGATCTACTGACAGTTACTTATACACAAAAATTGAAAATGATAAACTATTGATTATTATTGTGTATGTTGATGACATCATTTTTAGAAGTAATGAAGGGTCCATAAGTCAAAAATTTTCTTTTGTTATGCAGCAAGAATTTGAAATGTCATTACTTGGGGAACTAACATATTTTCTTGGCTTACAAGTGCAACAAGAAACAAATGGCATATTTCTATCACAAGAAAAATTTCTTAAACTAATTCTGAAGAAGTATGGTATGGAAGATTGCAAACCTGTGAGTACTCCAATGGTAACTGGATGTAACCTTAGTTCTCATGATGATTCTCCCATGGTGAATCAACCAGATTATAGATACATGATTGGAAGTCTGCTTTATCTAACCGGGACAAGACCAGACATTATGCATGCAGTTGGGATTGTTGGACGATTCCAAGCTAATCCAAAAGAGTCTCATCTTTAGGCGGTAAAAATAATATTCAAATATCTACAAGGGACTCAAGACTTTGGTCTATGGTATCCAAAGAATGTTGATCTTACTCTTCATGCTTACATAGATGCAGATTGGGTTGGAAATGTTGATGATAAGAAAAACACTAGTGGTGGTGCATTCTATATGGGACCCCGATTAGTATCTTGGTTATGCAAGAAACAAATTTCTATTGCCCTATCTACAGAAGAAGTAGAATATGTGGTTGCCACATCATGTTGCGCACAACTTCTTTGGATTATGCAGACATTACAAGATATTCAAATCAAATGTTCACCTCCCATGTCCATTCTATGTGATAATACAAGTGCCATTAGTATCTCGAAATTTTTTGTTATGCATTCCAAGACCAAGCACATTCCTATCAAATATCACTTCCTACATGAACAAGTGCTTGAACAAAAGGTTAAATTGGAGTATGTTCCCTCCAAAGAAAAAGTTGCAGATATGTTTACTAAACCTCTTCACAGGGAAGCATTCGAATATCTCAAACAGAAGCTGGGAGTTGTCTCTGCCTCGCTTATCAAATCTGCTTAATTTCATAAGATTAAATTAGGTACGCTGGTTTCATAAAGGTGAAACGCGTATATACGCAAGTTTTTGTGCATAAAATTGTGTATGGTTTTTGTTGATAGAAATTCTTTGGGTCAGCTTTCAGAACATTCTGTGGTGTTGTTGGGTAATCTCTATTGTTGTTTTGGTATTCATATTCTGTACCTTTATTTGATATTTATCTCCTTGATGAAGATGCTTTGATGACTTGGTTGTTGAAAGTGTTCAGGATGCACAAGCTTAGGGGAGCACCTACCTTGATTGAAAAGGATGCATTGTTGGCATTCTGATTGGTTATTGTGTTATGATCTCATGTTTGAGATTATTTTGGTCATGGTTATATAAATTCATATATGTTATCTGCTGAAAAGGTCATGTTGAGACCTATGATGTAAAATTGTTATATTAAGGCATGTAAGGACTTGTTCAAATTTGTAAATCCACTTGGTTGGGTAGTTGAGTCAAAAATTGTAAACCCACTTGGTTGTGAAGTTGATTCAAATATGTAATTCTACTTGGTTGGATCATTGATGTAAGTATGAGTCCTTGGTGATAGGAAAGGTCATACTTGGTTGAGTTATGGAGTCATGTACTTCATTGAATAATCTGACTGAAGATTCAGCATGAACTCAGGGAAAGCTTGGTAATCTACAAAGCTCTTCTTTCTAAGGGAAGAGAAACCTTGTTTTGGTATTGAATTGCCCTTTCCCCTTGATTTCAAAGGGGGAGAGTATATTGGTGTTTAAATAATGGTATCTTGGTGTTTGAATAATGGTTATGATTAATATATCTATCTTTTGTGGTGATAAAACACCATCATGGTTGCCATCAAGTCCAAAGGGGGAGATTGTTGGAAATATGATGCAATATGTTGTCCTTGATGGAAACCTAATTGATGAAGTTGTCCTTGATGGAAACCTACTTGATGAGTTTCCTTTTGATAGAAACCTATTTGTTAAAGATGTAAAAATGATGTTTCTACAGGTCAGTTCAGATGTGGCAGAGAAAATAATTCCATTAAGTGTTAGAAAAATGAAACAGGAAATATTTCTCAATGTATACGCAATTTTGATGAAGGAAACCCATGTATGAAGGCAATGTATACGCTACTTGGTATACAGGAAACCCGCTTATACATCCAAAATTAGTATATACTTAGTTTTTATGAAGAGAAGTCGCGTATACACATGGTTATGAAGAAGCCAAGTCGCGTACACCTTTTTCCCTCTAAAATTATGATACCAAGGGGCACTACCATGGTATTAGCCCACAGTATTGAGAATTGTATCGTCTATTTGATTTCGTCCAAGAATATCATCGACACTTGTGTGGTTTTGAATCATGGTATTGATAAAGGCTAATCCTATATAAGGAGAGGAAGATCATAGTGCAAGGGTGTGCAAGTGGAAGGGTTGTTACTGAATACTTCGCTCTGAAGTATATTTGCATGGGATGAACTCTCTTTTATTGGTAGATCTGAATCTATGATGCACCCTTGGATACAATGATGGATCAGGATCTCTAGACCTAAAATGACTATGTACTTGCATGATCTAATGATGAGATGTTTGGATCTGTGACATAGTGCATGTTTGTTGAAGTGAAGTGAAGAAATCTGGGTAAGTCTATAGATTTGAAACATTCTGCAAATTTAATATTTACAGATCTATACGCTAGTTCGTCTTGGTGAAAGCGCGTATATACGCGGCTTTGTCTTAGAAAAAGCGCATATGAAAGTTAAGGTTTTCTGAAGCTTGTTGTAGAGGTTGTCTGTTTATTACTGTTTTATTTTTGTTTTAAGTCAATGAAGTCTTCATGTAGATACTGGTTGCTTGAATACTGTATATGCTGCTAAGTTGAATATGTACAAATCATATCAATGAGTGAGTAAATATGTTTAATGATGACTGACTAATTAAGGTTTCTGCAACATTGAAAAGATATCTAACTGAAAGCCTCAAATCTGGTTCTGATACTGATCATATTCTGTAAAATCAGTGTTCTCAGATCTATACGCATGTTGGTGTGAGGGAAAGTGTGTATACACGCGGGTCAAGTAAAGTGAAGTAGCGTATGCATTTTAAGATAATGAATGATCAGGGTTGAGATTGATTCGACATACTGATTATGAAATATGGGTTTATTACTGTGTTCTGGTTACAGTGATCTTATTGTTCTGATTGAAATTTGGGTTAAGTTTATTGGTGTTGATCTTTATGAAGTGTTGTGTTGAAGCTATGGGATCTAGTGTGAAAATCTATGAAACGTGGTCTGCAGTGGTTCTGAGGGTTGAAGCCTTCAGTATGGAAGTAGAAGCTTCCTGCCAGTAGAAGCTAGTGTTATGATCAGGGGGTTGGAGCTCCCTTCGAGTAGCAGCTGGAGAATGAGAGAAGGTTGCAACCTTCTACAAGTAGATGCCTGCGTACTTATATGAGTCTACATCAGTACAAAATTGTAAGCAATTTTCCACATAATAAATATTGAAGATAGAGATGACAGCAGCGGTGGTTTTCTCCCGAATTGGGTTTCCACCTTAAATCTTGGTGTTCATGTGTGATGCTCTTGTGTGATGATTTATTTTATTATTACTGCACATATTTACTGCTTAACTATCTGATGCATAACTGATAATTTGGGTTAAATAAGGTTTATGAAATTTCATCTAACAATAAAGTTATCTTAGTATACGAAAGTTTCTGTTAATGTATCCACAGAGACACAAATGCATGACCAAAAAATGTGTGGCTCTATATTTTTATAAACGAATTATTTCCATATGGGAACTCATGCGGTCCTAGTTTTGGCTTTTGACCAGTGTTTCAGCAAGGGTCCCAATAAAGTTAATTTATAACACTCCATGGGAACCATATGGTTGTATGTTCGAAGGATCTTCTTAGTATTTTGATCAATAGGATAACACTTTGACGAGCATCCAAAGAAGATACTGAAGAACCCCATCCATGCCCAAAACTATAAAGTCTCAAGGGCTTGAGTATATACTCATTGTCGTGGTCAGTAAATATATTTGCAAAGAAATAAGGGAAGCCAATATTTTCACATACTGTATTATTTCTAGGGGCCTTCTAGACACTATGAGAAGGTAAGACTTTTTGTTGAATATGAATTTTTTAGCCATCAAAAATATTTTACAATTGTAATATGGGTTTGCATATTATTTCATGTGCAATGGGTGATTGCAACCTTGATTCTTGGGCCATATATGCTCACGGTTGATATGTCTCACAAAGGGGGAAGACTTGGTAGGGAACATAGAGAAAGAAAAAGTATAGAAAGGGGAGGTAAAGAACAACATGAGCCAGAGGATCAATATGTTGACTTTATCAAATTGGAAGCACAAATATTTCAACAATAACACACCAAAGAGGAGTTATAGGGTTTGGGGATTCACCTTATGCAATTTTCAAAGTAACCAGACAATGAGTTCCCTACTTACATCCAAATAACGTGAATAGAAGAAGTTACATAAATTACCTTTGTGGGTATTTATGCAACCAAAGTTTGGTTTTGATAGCTTTTCACTTCGATTTCTTGATGCTCCCTTCTAGGAATTTCTATTGGCACTTGCCAAACACAAAGTGATACCAAAATAGAACCAACCACAAGAGGTGGTTTAAAAAAATATTGAAGTAACTACTCATAAATTAAGGCAATAGTCCTTAGTTTTGATGGTGAAAGGATTAAAGGAGAAGTATGATATTGACTAGTTACTAGCCAGATGGAAAGGCATGCAAGAGCTTACATGAGTGATCACGTAGGAGTCTTCATGTTTTTAATGTTTTCAACTAGCAGGAGAAACCCAATGAGCAAGGGGGGGATAAATGATCGACTTACACGTAGATTATCATCACAAGGGAGATTGAATATAAGAGATCATGAATCTTGTTATCGGGCCAATGGTGGGTATTAATCCAATTAACCACACACTAAAACCTGGGGACCATTGACTAGACAAATTAGGAGAAGGTTATATGGGTGAGAATGATTTACGTTTCTGTGGACATATTACCAATAACTCATGTTGTGTGTTGAAAAAAAAACATTATGTTCAAGGTTCAGTCACATGCTACCTATTAGGTCCCCGTACCTGTCGCATTGGCAAGACCAAATGTACAAGGGTAACATCAAACCGCCTGGAGTCTTAGGACTCAGCTCTTCTCGGACTCGTAGAGGGCTCTTCATGTTTGTGTAAAGATGTAACTTGATAGCTTTCAGTTTTGATTTTAGCTAGTTATATGATTAGGGTTTGTTTGTTTGTTTTGTTTCGTTGGGTTGCTCGTCAAGAAAAACAGACAGAGTAGGAGAGTGGGTGTAGACCATTGGCCATGGGAGTATACAAAAGGTATTGAAACTTACAACAATAGGTCAAGGATGCTCGGTTAGCAAGTATAACAAAGCTAAATGATCTTCAAGGAGGTGAGAAGTGGACATTAAATTTTGAATGCTATGCGTAAAGGGAAGTTAATAATCCTTCGACAAATACTTGTTAAAGGGTCTTTTAATCTCACTATGCATAAATAAATAATCAAATATAGGGCATACCAATAACTTCTTCGACTAAACCTACCAAGCAAACATTAAGACAACAAATCCAAAGAACCCCAGAGAGCATGGAACTCCTAACCTCTCCACCTATTTACCTTCGCAGAAAGAAAACATGCAAGATGACATATAGTAATGATCAAAGAGTAGGAACTCCTAAAATTTCAATACTACAAAGAACTCCTCAAAGGTACCCATTCAAGATGGAAAAAAGCGGCAAGGTGAGCCATAAACCTCTCCGCCAAACCCTAATTAGAATTACTTTAAGAAAGACCTCAAAAACAATGCTTAAGTGATTCCAAAGCGGTAGGCTAACTACAGACTACTTTGGCACTGAATTCATTAAACTGGCCTTGATATAAACAAGCTAAGTGGGATTGGAGAGGAACTACACCTTTGAACCGAACTAGCAAAGGAAAACATGAAAGCAAAAGAGGCGCAGGTATACTTAATGTGCTTTTGACAAAGATACCTTAAGCTAAAAATTTCTATCTTATCAGAAGAGAAAGATGAAAAAATATGTAAAACAGAAGATGACAAGTACAAAATGAGAAATACATCACCATTAGCCATGTTCATGAATTCCGCAAAGTGCTTGCCTCATTTATATTCGCCTCAAAACCTTCACATGCTCTAAAGCCAAAAACTCTCACAACTCAAAGTCTATGAGGTTTTTCTCCACAATCAACCAACATCCAACCAACAAAATACATGAAGCCTCATCACAAAGACATTTATCTTGCAAACAGAGGTGGAAACCTAGATAATGTTTCTAGAAGTCATTAACTACTCATAAATGCCAATATTTTCCATTAAGACCATGCAAGGCCCAAGGCACAAAATATCTAAAGCAATAAATGAAAAATAACTTCTAACACCTAAATTTGGCAAAAAATGACTTTTAGGCTCCTCAATAACTCCAAAATATCTCCAAGTGTTTTTTGACTTTGCAAGCAAGGAAGCAAGATTGAGGTCCAGAGCAAGGGCTATCATATCTTCGTAAAAACAGGTCATCTTGCAACTAAGTTTTGAAGGCCTTCGTTGTCCACAAATGAGCTCCATGGTAGCTCATTTGAAAGCTTGTTAAAACTACTCTCCAAAAATGCCTTTATTTTTTCATTTGGTGTCCATTTTCCTACCCAAAACCCATTCTCCCAAGATCGCCTGTGGCGTAGCGCTGTACTCTAAAATAGGGCGTAAAGGTGGTTTTTGGTGTTTTTTGGCACTTTTGGAGCACTAAAATCGTTCCAAATGATCAATTTTGTGTGCATGATACTCCTTTGGCCTAAGGATTCCAAAAATTTAAGCCACTCCTCAAAAAGGTGCCCCAAAAAAGAGTGTTTCTTCGCTGGTGCTTTCGCCTTTGGCTCCCAAAGCTGGCCAAAAACTTTAAAAACTCAAAAAGATGCCAAAATGTGTCAAAATCTAGATTTGCCTTGTCGATTATGTTTGTGATGCTGTTAAGGGATGAATTAGCAAGAATGTTAAGTTTTTTCTTTGTTTTTACCCTCCTTGGTCCCACCATTTTCTTCATAGGCTCTCATTGTTAGCAACTTCTTTACCGCTTCTTTCATGGCTCCATGACCTACCTGTCATTATCACTCTTTCTTCCACCGTCATCACTAATTTTTTTCTTCATTTACCTTTCTTTTGCCTCACCGATATCTTAGCTTTCTAACCTTTTTCCATCATTATTTATTCTCTCCGCCTTATTTATATGTGCTTCACTAACCTCTTCTTCATTGTTTTCTTCTTCATTAACATTTTCCTCACAACCTTTAATGCTCTTTTATTCACCGCTTGATTCTCATTTGCATCATTTCTCATTTCCCTCTCCTCATTGAAATTTTTGAAAACTCGCCTTGAGAAAACCTTAGACCGATATGAAATCGATTTGGAAGAGGGTAATGGAATGGTTATGAAAATGCAGTTTGTAAGTGTATGAGATGAATGAGTGAAGGCATATGTATATTAGGTCGAGTGAGAGGAAAAACTCTAATGAAAACCCTAGCTAATATGTAAAACTCGTTTTGAGATACTTAGAGGTCGATATGTAATTTATATGAAAGTAATATGATGGAGTGGCATCCTTTTGCAAGTGAAGAAACAAAGTGTTATGTCAAGCTTCGATCGATGAAAACCCTTAAACCAAGGCAACCACCCTCGTCTCCGATCGACACTCTTTCAAGTAGATAAAATGAGTTTCAATCAATGATGTCAAGTTTTGAGTCTTAGGGTAGCCCAGGGTCTCCAAATTATTTTTAATTTTTAAGCCATTAAAATACTTGGAGGGAAGGGTTGAAGACATCCACTTACCATTTAGCATTGCTTTGGAGACCTTCGAGGAACCGGAAGGTGTTTTCGAGCATTTCAGGGCTTATGTTTCTTGTCTGGGCGTCACAGCGGCGTAGTCCAAGGGCACCACACCGAAGGCACCACCGGGTCTAATGCAAAGGTAACAACGCCCGTGTAAAATACAAAGGAGAAAAAAAACCATGTGCGTAGTGCCCGACTCTAGTGCTAGCCAAGCTAGGGGCGCAACGCTCACAAACTTCGCTCAATTTTACTTATAAAAATCAAAATTTCTTCTCCTCAGAGACTTTTTAACTTTGCAAGGCATTTCAATGACTCTTATGAAGTGTGAAATGAGTGTTGTAGGCATGTGGTATTTAGTTTAACTTTGCTAACCATTTCCAAGGTTTTCAAGCCTTTTACCTTTTCTCACCGCCTTGTACACTTTTTTTTCGTAGGTGATCGAGATGATATTGAGGTTGACCTTCCCTTGCTTCTTTAGGCATGTCGTGTTCAACTTCGCAACTTTAGGATGTTTACACAAGAGCGCCCCTTCAAAACCTCCTTTGTCACCTCTCGATTACGTACGTAAAACTTCCTTTGACCTTCTTTCACCGATACTCTTATGTTTCTCTCGCTTGTAGGTGGCTAGAGACATGAAATTCTACTTTTCCGATCCTAGAGCCTTCACATGCCTAGTCCGATACCTTCGTATACCACACAACAACAACTTTCACCTTCAAAATCTTCTCCTTTGATGTCATTATGGGAGTTCAATTCATCTCTTACCTTCCCCATGCCATTTCTCGCAATTTATCACCGTGTCGGGCATCACGGGACCACATGCAAACCCCAGTTTTTTAAGATCAAATCGATTCCCTTTTTATTCTGTGAGTTGTCTTGACTTAGAGCAAACCATCTACCTTATCAATCCCTTCGTCGATGGACCCTCTTAACACTCCCGTAGGAGTGTTAAAATCTTAACATTTACCTCATGTGTAGACTGAATTAAATGGTAGTCTTTGGAAAGGAGGACCCTGGAACATATGAAACCCTAATTGACCTAGTGGGGGTTCTTTGACCTAACCTTGATCAAAATTGGCTTTGGAGGATTCAAGTGAAAACAGAGTATTTTACAAATGTTGTATTGAAGATCCAAAATCCAATGTACTTGATTTGTCTAAAGAGCCTACAAGAGATAGTTTTGAGACCATCAATGCTTGAGGAATTTGGTGAACATGGGAAGGAATAGGCTATAGGTAGTCCTAGTTGTAAAGTGGAGTCATGGTGTAGTATACCTAGGGGGATAATATAGGGGTATAGAGGGAGGTACCCAAGGGAATAATATGATGTAATAATATAAGAATGATAAATAATTAACATAGTTAATAAATAAAGTGGTTAACCCACATTATGTAAGGGACCACATGTAGCAGGAATAAAGTGATAAGCCCATTGTAATGTGGATGTCCGGTATTGAGATATCCATGTTCTTATATTATTACATCATATTATTCCTCGGGTACCTCTCTATACCCTATATTATCCCCCCTAGGTATACTACACATGGGCAAGGGAAAACAGAGTGATGAGGTTATAGTGGGGAAAGGATGGAGATGAGTGGCGTGTCTACAGAGAGTCCTTTAGGAGTGGCAGTGACCATGGAATGGAAAATGGTAGAATAGTGAAATTTTTCCATAAGGGTAATGAAGGCAAGTGATATTTCTAAACTCACAATATTCAGGGAATTTTGTTTTTTAGAAATCTAGAACCAATATTTAGTCATCTACAGATAGTAAAAATTACCGATGACTAACACTACCGTTGTTGAAATTCTACATGTTTAGTTACAGTGATATTAACCTCCTACTGCCATTGTGTTGTTCTCAGGACAAATGATTGGCACATAAGTTGATGCATGACGAGATGGTGAGGTCAATGTGAATCTCAATTTTATATGTGTCTGTCATTACCTTCGTATTATAAATAGTATGTTGGTGCCTTGATGCATGTCTTGTGACCTTCCTTCCCAACGATAATACATGGCAAGTCAAACATACATATATCCAACGTTAATGGATATGTGAAATAAAAATGAAATCCCCTATCACATATAGTTGAATGATTATTACATGTGAAAAATACTTCAAATAAGGCTTTCATGGTGATGGGATTCATAAAATAATATGCAAATATAAAAATAGCACGGGGCCCCGCTTATATAATATAATACATGGATATCAAAGGTGGATGTCGCCCCACTTCAAACTTCGACATCTTTTATATACAACCCATTTTCCATAAGGACCCATGACATATTTATAACATAGAGTCATTGCTATTTTACACTTTTGTATATATCTTTTAAAATAAAACTTTAAAAATTCATGTTGGCCAAGTCCCGGAGGATATTGGTGGCCACTCGCCTATTCCACTTTGAGGGCCCCACCATTGTCTCTTTCAGTTTTTCAAGCTTGAAGTACAACTTACTATTTTTTAGCAGCTTTTTCGGGTCCTAAACTTCCAAATCCGTTTTGAGGCCCTAAATGAAGTTTTTTTGGGGGAAAATAGGGAGAAACATGGAATTTATTTGATGTTTTCTCACATCAAAATTTGTATTCCTCGGATAGATATTTTTAACGAGGTATTTGTGCGCATCAAACGGAGATCGTATGCCAAATTTACCTCTCCCGGAAGATTGATGTACCAATTTACCCAAAAGCGGCCCACAGTTTTGGCGCTTCATCTCCTAGGGTTAGGTTTTTGGATGTTTTAGGTTTTCCATTGTTTCTCAACAATAAATATGCCTTCAAGCCTCATTGTAACCCGGTTTAGAGGCTTCGTATCCACCACATCTCTTCTAAGAGATAAGCTACTAGCGCTCTAGCTAGTTATTTCCATTCTGTCTGTAAACAAGTTTCGGCTTCTTTGATATTAATGAAATGAAGTGTTATTTTCCTCTGCATCTTTGTATTTATGGTTATATGTATATTATTATGCATTCATGCATAAATTCATATCGGTGGTATCGGAGCGGTATGCTCTTTCTCGATCCTTATTTTCATGTCCCCCAACGAGGTTGGGGTATAAGGAGTTAGGGCTCGATCTGGTTGAACCTTTACAAGATCGGCCCTCGCAAACCCTCGACGGACGCCCTATGGGGGGACGAAAAGAAAGATAGGGGGAGCAGGAGAACCTATCAAAATATTTCTCGAGGAGGCCCTCTAAAAACAAAGGAACGCGATGATGAATAACTTTTCCCGAAATCCTTCAACGACTACCCACCAACGACGCATCCCGCATCCAGCGACCCACTGCGGAGGCGCAACTCCTTTTAAGTTACAAGTAAACTTTTACATTCCCATATTTGAGGGCCAAATAGATGTAGATGTCGTATATAGATGGTTGAATCTATTTGAAGGATATTTCTCGGTTGATGACTTTTACGACTTGGAGAAGATTATTTTTTGCACTCCTCAAAGCGCCCCCCCATGTCAAGGATTGGTGGGAAACCTATTGTGAGAAAAAGGACGAGGGGGAACCTTCTCTGTTCTTTCGTGTACCCACTTTAAATTCTTTCCGAGATGCCATCAAGGAACAATATTGTCCCGTGGGGAGCTATGAGGACAAGTACATACAATGGACTACGCCGCGGGAAACAAAGGGATCAAGATGTGCATGAGATGACGAATCTATTCCATACCACGATCACAAAGTTGGGTATCAAATATTCGAGAGAAATATTTGGTGTTGAAAGTATCACAGCTTGTACGCACAGATACATTCGGGAGGAAATGGAGTTCCTCGACATCTCCTTGCTTTGTACGGCATACCGGTATGTCGCCAAGATTGAGCATGAAATTCAAATAGAATAAGCGAGACTTTGGATCTGCGAATCAAAAAGTAAGGGAAAGGTGCCTCCAAAACCGCCGAACAAAGGACAAAGACAAGGCATGGCGGCTAAAGACAACTCATCGAAGCCACAAGAAAAGAACAACGACCGCAAAGCCAAAGAAGGACACCGGAAAGTGGTGTGAGTTCCATAAGAGCTCCACTCACAACACAAGTGAGTGTCGGGCCAAGCTACTACTGGTGGCCGAGATGAGGGCTTCGAGTCGATGCATGCTCGACTCCGAATCGAACCCGAAAAGGGTGAATGAAAAAGGGAAACAGATTATTGATGCGGAGCCCAACGCCATCGTTGCCACCGCAAAGATCCAAAAGGAGGAACCGAAAGATCCAGCAGGAGGAGGAACGTCTCTTCCACTCCCGGATGTGGGTAAAGGCTCCCCGCAGACAGCTCATTGTCGACAATGGGAGCCAAAAGAACCTCATTTCAGAGCAGACGCTCGTGAAGCGGTTGGGCTTGCCGACCACACACCACCCACATCCATACACCATCTGGTGGCTTCACCAAGGACGAGATCTCCGCGTCGGCCCGTGCAGAGTCGCCTTCCCTATAACATCAAGCCCTTCACAGATGAGGTATTATGTGACGTTGCTCCTATTGATGTTTCTGATGTATTATTAGGACAACCATACTTCGTGGAAGCGTCATGCCGTGTATGAGTCTCGACCTCGTGTTGTTATTGTTACTTTGGGAAATAAGTTGTACAGATACCGCAGGTACCACCTCTCCCGCCGCTATCTCTTTGGTTACCGCAAAACAATGTAGTAAGCTCATTTCCCAAAACCAGGAAATTCGTTTTCCCGATGATCCGCCCTCGTGGCAAGAAGAAGATCGTGGCCACGACCTCCGACACAGGCTCCTCTCGCTACAACAACAACAAATGGATAAGGTTGTGGAGGAGTACGAGGACATATTCACCTCACCCACGAGAGGTTCCTCCGCATCGTCAGAGTCAAGCACCCGATTGATCCGACCCCGTGCGCTCGCTACCCAATGGACCGATCTATCGCGCGCTCGTTTCTGGAGAATGATGAAATCAAGAGACGTATCTGTGGAGCTCGTTGCAGAAAGGTCACATCAGCACCAAGTTCATCGCCCCGTGGGAGCCCGATCGTGTTGGTACAGTAAGAAGGGATGGGACGTGGAGACTCGTATTGACTATCGGGCGCCGAACAAGATCATCGTCCGGAATAGGTACCCAATCCCACGGATTGATGACCTTCTCGGACCAACTCAAAGGTGCAAAATATTTCAGCAAGATCGACTCGAAGTCCGGGTATCACCAGGTACCAATTGAACCCTCCGATGTGTGGAAGACTCGCCTTCAAAGCCAAGGAAGGCCTTTTCGAATGGCTGGTCATGCCTTTCGGGTTGACGAATGCTCCCGCCACCTTCATGAGGATGATGGATGACATCTTGCGGCCATTCACCAACTCATTTGTAGTGGTGTACTTGGATGATATTCTGATCTTCAACCGACTTGAGAAGAGCACCTTCACCACATCCGACAAGTCCTCCAAACACCGCGCAACACAAGTTGTGTGCCAATTTGGAGAAGTGCACTTTTGGCATGACCCGGTTCAATATCCGGGATACATTATTGATGAAAGGGGGGTGCATGTGGATCGACCAAGATCCAAGTCATTCGTGGATTGGCCACCCCCAACCACTATAACAGCTTCGCAGCCTTTCCGGGTCTTGCGTAATTTCTATCGGAGGTTCGTGTTGGGATTCTCTCATATCACTTGGCCCTTGAGTCAAGTCACCAAGGGAGGAGCGAGAGCAAAAATTTTTTTGGTCGAACCTCAAAGCCGTAAGGCGTTCGCAGAACTGAAAACATCGCCTCTCGTTCTCGCCCCCGTTGCTCACTTTACCGTACTTGCAACAGCCATTTGAGATCGAGACATGATGCCTCCGCGACTATGCTATTAGGGGCGCTTCTTACTCAACAGGGACATCCGATGGCATTTCACAAGTGAGACATTGTCCGACACAGCTCGCAAGTACCCCACATATGACAAAGAAATGTACTCCATTGTGCAAGCTTGTCGACAATGGAAGCATTACATTTTGGGGAAGGAAACAATCATCCACACAGTACCACGAGCCCCTTCAGTTCATACGGACACAAGGGAAGTTGCGTGAATGATCTCCCATCGAAGTGGTCTACATATCCGCAACGGTTTTCATTTGAACATCAAAGTATAAGAAGGGTAGCACCAATCATGTTGCAGATCGCCCTCGCCGACCACCGATCGTGGCGCTCACCACCGTGCTCAACTCTTGTGGGCACGAGACTTCGATTGGCCGCTTCTCTATGAGAGTGACCCGTAGACTCGACCAAACTTATAAGGCACTCTTGGGGGTACGCAAGTTCCGCATTTTCACCTCCAAGATGCACTTTTATGTCACATGGGAAACCTTTGTGTTCCTTCAAGCGAGCGTGCCAAGATGATATGGGAAGCACACTACACTACGAGTCGCCGGGCATTTCGAGTCGAGAAAACAGAAAGAGCAATCCCGCAGAAGTATTTCTATTGGCCGAACCTTCGAAAGGATGTCGAGAAGCACATTAGATCCGCACCGCTTGCGCCATTGCCAAACCGACCATCAAGAAGCAAGGCCTATATACTCCTCTACCTACCCCCTAGTCGACCTTGGGAATCCATCTCCATGGATTACATGTCTGACTCGCCTTCTACTAGCAGCATGGAAATGACTCGTGTTTTTGTGGTCGCTCGATGCGTATTCTCGAAGATGGCCATTATGGCGGCCTGCAAGAAGAATATCACGCATGGCCACCGCTAAAGTCTTCTTTGAACGAGTGTGGGTGCACTTTGGGATCCCACAACGTCTATCATATCAGATCGTGGATAGCAGGTTCCTCAAAGACATTTTGGTCTCAGCTCTCCGGTCGATGTTGGATACCAAGCTCACCAAGTCCACACCTTCCATCCCCAAACAAAGATGGCCGTACGTGAGGTCGTCACCGTAATGATTGTACACATTCTGCGCATGTACAATTCAAAGCATCCTCGCACATGGGACGCAGAGCCTCCCTTATGTACAACATAGTTATAATCGAGTTTCCATAGTTCAATCGGCCATAGCCCCTTTTCTTGTGGCTTGGGATTCCACGCACTATGCCCCATCGACATAGCCATGCCATTTGTAGCCGTCGTGCCAATTCAGCTCATGTCCAACCCCGAAGTTGACAAAGCCGCAGCTTCATCGAGCGCATTCAACACATCCGCCAACAAAGTTCATGATATATTGGACAGAGCCAATGCCAAGTGACAAGCAACGCCATGATCAACACCGGGTGCCACACAACTTTCTAGGTGGGTGACAAAGTATGGCTACATTTGCGATAAGGAGCGCCCTCACTCGACCCCCACCGCAAGCTTCGCCCGCTCCGATACGGGCCGTACACCATCACCAAGGCCGTAGGGAACAATGCATTCGAGCTCGCATTCCACCATTCCTTGGTCCACACCCAGTCATTCAATGTGGATCGCCTTCGTCCTTACTTTCCCACCTCTATCGGACACCTCTGACATTGCGTAACAACTCACACCAACCGAGCAAATCCCAGCACCGCATGGAACAGGCCACCACAGACATTGCATCATGGACATGCAAATCAAGAACACTCGCCAAAGAAGATCCAACTATATCGGGTTTGTCAAAGCCGGCCAACTCCCGCACCAAGGAAAGTGGTTCACCAGGGACCGCTAGTTCAGGAAATTTCCTCATCTCATGGAGGAACTTAACGCAATGGGGACCATTGCTTCCTAAGGGGGAGGAATGATCCAGTGGATATTGGTGGTCACCCGCCCTATTCCACTTGGGGCTCCACCATTGTCTATTTTCAGTTTTTTCGCATCGTCACAACTTTACTATTTTTAGCAGCTTTTTCGGGTCCTAAACTTCCTAGAGCCGTTTTGAGGCCCTAAATGAAGTTTTTTGGGAAAATAGGGAGAAACATGGGAATTTCATTTGATTTTTCTCACATCAAAATTTGTATTCCTTGGATAGATATTTTTAACGAGGTATGGTGCGCATCAAACGGAGATCATATGCCAAAGTTACGACCCCTCGGAAGTTGATGTACCAATTTACCCAAACGGGGCCCATAATTTTGTCACTTCATCTCCTAGGGTTAGGTTTTTCGATTTGTTTAAGGTTTTCCCATTGTTTCTCAATAATAAATAGGCCCTTGAGCCTCATTGTAACACAGCTTTAGAGGCTCCGTATCCACCACATCTCTTCTAAGAGATAAGCTACTAGCGCTCTAGCTAGTTATTTCCATTCTGTCCGTAAACAAAGTTTCGGCTTCTTTGATATTAATGAAATGAAGTGTTATTTTCACTCGCATCTTTGTATTTATGGTTATATGTATATTATTATGCATTCATGCATAAATTCACATCAGTGGTATCAGAGTGGTATGCTCTTTCTTGATCCTTATTTTCATGTCCCCAACAAGGTTGGGGTATAAGGAGTTAGGGCTCGATTTGGTTGAACCTTTACAAGATCAGCCTCGCAAACCCTGACGGCCGCCTATGGGGGACGAAAAGAAAGATAGGGGAGCAGGAGAACCTATCAAAATATTTCTCGAGGAGGCCCTCTAAAAACAGAGGAACGCGATGATGAATAGATTTTCCCAAATCCTTCAACGACTACCCACCAACGACGCATCTGCATCCAGCAGCCCACTGCGGGAGGCGCAACTCCTTTTAAGTTACAAGTAAACTTTTACATTCCCATATTTGAGGGCCAAATAGATGTAGATGTCGTATATAGATGGTTGAATCTATTTGAAGGATATTTCTCGGTTGATGACTTTTACGACTTGGAGAAGATTATTTTTTCACTCCTCAAATCCGCCCCCCCCATGTCAAGGATTGGTGGGAAACCTATTGTGAGAAAAAAGGACGAGGGGGAAACCTTCTCTGTTCTTTGGTGTACCCACTTTAAATTCTTTTCCGAGATGCCATCAAGGAACAATATTGTCCCGTGGGGAGCTATGAGGACAAGTACATACAATGGACTACGCCGTGGGAGAAAAAGGGATCAAGATGTGCATGAGCCGACGAATCTATTCCATACCCCGATCACAAAGTTGGGTATCAAATATTCGGAGAAATATTTGGTGCTGAAGTACCACAGTTGTCCGCACGTATACATTCGGAGGAAATGGAGTTCCTCGACATCTCCTTGCTTTGTATGGCATACTGGGTATGTCGCCAAGGTTGTGCATGTAATTCAAACAGAATAAGCGAGACTTTGGATCTCGCGAATCAAAAAGTAAGGGAAAGGTGCCCCAAAACCGCTGAACAAAGGACAAAGACAAGGCATGGCGGCTAAAGACAACTCATCGAAGCCACAAGAAAAGAACAACGACCGCAAAGCCAAAGAAGGACACCGGAAAGTGGTGTGAGTTCCATAAGAGCTCCACTCACAACACAAGTGAGTGTCGGGCCAAGCAGTTGCTAGTGGCCGAGATGAGGGCTTCCGAGTCGATGCATGCTCGACTCCGAATCGAACCCGAAAAGGTGAATGAAAAAGGGAAACAGATTATTGATGCGGAGCCCAACGCCATCGCTGCCACCGCAAAGATCCAAAAGGAGGAACCGAAGATCCAGCAGGAGGAGGAACGTCTCTTCCACTCCCAGTATGTGGGTAAAGGGCTCCCTCAGTACAGCTCATTGTCGACAATGGGAGCCAAAAGAACCTCATTTCAGAGAGACGCTCGTGAAGCGGTTGGGCTTGCCGACCACAGCCCACCCACATCCATACACCATCTGGTGGCTTCACCAAGGACGAGATCTCCGCGTCGGCCCGGTAGTAGTCGCCTTCCCTATAACATCAAGCCCTTCACTGATGAGGTATTATGTGACGTTGCTCCTATTGATGTTTCTGATGTATTATTAGGACAACCATACTTGTGGAAGCGTCATGCTCGTGTATGAGTCTCGACCTCGTGTCGTTATTGTTACTTTGGGAAATAAGTTGTACAGGATACCGCAGGTACCACCTCCTCGCCGCTATCTCTTTGGTTACCGCAAAACAATGTAGTAAGCTCATTTCCCAAACCGAGGAAATTCGTTTTCCTCGATGATCCGCCCTCGTGGCAAGAAGAAGATCGTGGCCACGACCTCCGAGACGGAGCTCCTCTCGCACAACAACAACAAATGGATAAGGTTGTGGAGGAGTACGAGGACATATTCACCTCACCCACAGAGGTTCCTCCGCATCGTCGAGTCAAGCACCCGATTGATCCGACCCCGTGCGTCGCTACCCAATGGACCGATCTATCGGCGCTCGGTTCTGGAGAATGATGAAATCAAGAGACGTATTTGTGGAGTCACTGCAGAAAGGTCACATCGGACCAAGTTCATCGCCCCTGTGGGAGCCCGATCGTGTTGGTACAGAAGAAGGATGGGACGTGGAGACTCTGTATTGACTATCGGGCGCCGAACAAGATCATCGTCCGGGAATAGGTACCCAATCCCACGGATTGATGACCTTCGGACCAACTCAAAGGTGCAAAATATTTCAGCAAGATCGACTTCAAGTCCGGGTATCACCAGGTACCAATTGAACCCTCCGATGTGTGGAAGACTCGCCTTCAAAGCCAAGGAAGGCCTTTTCGAATGGCTGGTCATGCCTTTCGGGTTGACGAATGTTCCCGCCACCTTCATGAGGATGATGGATGACATCTTGCGGCCATTCACCAACTCATTTGTAGTGGTGTACTTGGATGATATTCTGATCTTCAACCGAAACTTGAGAAGAGCACCTTCACCACATCCGACAAGTCCTCCAAACACCGCGCAACACAAGTTGTGTGCCAATTTGGAGAAGTGCACTTTTGGCATGACCCGTGTTCAATATCCGGGATACATTATTGATGAAAGGGGGGTGCATGTGGATCGACCCAAGATCCAAGTCATTCGGGATTGGCCAACCCCCAACCACTATAACAGCTTCGCAGACTTTCTCGGGTCTTGCTAATTTCTATCGGAGGTTCGTGTTGGGATTCTCTCATATCACTTGGCCCTTGAGTCAAGTCACCAAGGGAGGAGCGAGAGCAAAAATTTTTTTGGTCGAACCTCAGTCGTAAGGCGTTCACAGAACTGAAAACATCGCCTCCCGTACTGCCCCCGTTGCTCACTTTACCGGACTTGCAACAACCATTTGAGATCGAGACAGATGCCTCCCGACTATGCTATTGGGGCGCTTCTTACTCAACAGGGACATCCACATGGCATTTCACAGTGAGACATTGTCCGACACAGCTCGCAAGTACCCCACATATGACAAAGAAATGTACTCCATTGTGCAAGCTTGTGCGACAATGGAAGCATTACATTTTGGGGGAAGGAAACAATCATCCACACAGTACCACATGCGTCAGTTCATACGGACACAAGGGAAGTTGCGGAATGATCGCCATCGAAGTGGTCTACATATCCGCAACGATTTCATTTGAACATCAAAGTATAAGAAGGGTAGCACCAATCATGTTGCAGATCGCCCTCGCCGACCACCGATCGTGGCGCTCACCACCGTGCTCAACTCTTGTGGGCACGAGACTTACGATTGGCCGCTTCTCTATGAGAGTGACCCGGGAATTCGCCCAAACTTATAAGGCACTCTTGGAGGGTACGCAAGTTCCAGATTTTCACCTCCAAGATGCACTTTTATGTCACATGGGACACCTTTGTGTTCCTTCAAGCGAGCGTGCCAAGATGATATGGGAAGCACACTACAATCGAGTCACCCGGGAATTTTCGAGTCGAGAAAATAGATGGCAATCCCGCAGAAGTATTTCTATTGGCCGAACCTTCGAAAGGATGTCGAGAAGCACATCAGATCCGCACCGCTTGTGCCATTGCCAAACCGAGCCATCAAGAAGCAAGGCCTATATACTCCTCTACCTACCCCCTAGTCGACCTTGGGAATCCATCTCCATGGATTACATGTCTGGGCCTCGCCTTCTACTAAGCATGGAAATGATCGTGTTTTTTGTGGTCGTCGACGCATTCTCGAAGATGGCCATTATGGCGGCCTACAAGAAGAATATCACGACGTAGGCCACCGCTAAACTCTTCTTTGAACGAGTGTGGGTGCACTTTGGGATCCCACACGTCTATCATATCAGATCGGGATAGCAGGTTCCTCAAAGACATTTTTGGTCTGAGCCTCCGGTCGATGTTGGATACCAAGCTCACCAAGTCCACAACTTTCCATCCCCAAACTAGATGGCCGACAGAGGTCGTCACCGGATGATTGTACACATTCTGCGCATGTACAATTCAAAGCATCCTCGCACATGGGACGAGAGCCTCCCTTATGTACAACATAGTTATAATCGAGCTCTCCATAGCTCAATCGGCCATAGCCCCTTTCGTGTGTGGGCTTGGGATTCCAGCCACTATGCCCCATCGACGTAGCCATGCCATTTGTAGCTACTCGATGCCGATTCGGCTCATGTCCAATCCCGAAGCTGACAAAGCAAGCAGCTTCATCGAGCGCATTCAACACATCCGCCAACAAGTTCATGATATATTGGACAGAGCCAATGCCAAGTACAAGCAACGCCATGATCAACACCGGGTGCCACACAACTTCCGGTGGGTGACAAAGTATGGCTACATTTGCGTAAGGAGCGCCTCACTGGACCCCACCGCAAGCTTCGCCCTCGCTCCGATACGGGCCGTACACCATCACCAAGGCCGTAGGGAACAATGCATTCGAGCTCGCATTCCACCATTCCTTGGTCCGCACCCAATCTTCAATGTGGATCGCCTTCGTCCTTACTTCCCACCTCTATCGGACACCTCTGACATTGCAGAACAACTCACACCAACCGAGCTAAATCCCAGTACCGCATGGAACAGGCCACCACAGACATTGCATCATGGACATGCAAATCAAGAACACTCAGCACAGAAGATCCAACTATATCGAGTTGTC
The DNA here is from genome assembly GCA_034641835.2 of Pinus albicaulis. NCBI lineage: Eukaryota > Viridiplantae > Streptophyta > Pinopsida > Pinales > Pinaceae > Pinus > Pinus albicaulis. The sequence continues at coordinate 997,668,152 of CM076581.1, forward strand.
AAAGCTGGCCAACTCCTGCACCAAGGAAAGTGGTTCACCAGGGACCAAGTTCGACAGAAATTTCCTCATCTCATGGAGGAACTTAACGCAATGGGGACCATTGCTTCCTAAGGGGGAGGAATGATCCAGTGGATATTGGTGGTCACCCGCCTATTCCACTTGGGGCTCCACCATTGTCTATTTCAGCTTTTTCTGTCTTATGGCACAATTTACTATTTTTAGCAGTTTTTTCGGGTCCTAAACTTCCAAATCCGTTTTGAGGCCCTAAATGAAGTTTTTTGGGAAAATAGGGAGAAACATGGAATTTCATTTGATTTTTCTCACATCAAAATTTGTATTCCTCGGATAGATATTTTTAACGAGGTATTTTGCGCATCAAACGGAGATCATATGCCAAAGTTACGATCCCCGGAAGTTGATGTACCAATTTACCCAAACGGGGCCCACAAATTTTGTCACTTCATCTCCTAGGGTTAGGTTTTTGGATGTTTTAAGGTTTTCCATTGTTTTCTCAATAATAAATAGGCCCTTGAGCCTCATTGTAACACGGTTTAGAGGCTCAGTATCCACCACATCTCTTCTAAGAGATAAGCTACTAGCGCTCTAGCTAGTTTATTTCCATTATGTTCGTAAACAAGTTTCGGTTCTTTGATATTAATGAAATGAAGTGTTATTTTCATTTGCATCTTTGTATTTATGGTTATATTTTTATTATGATGCTTTCCTACATAAATCAATCAAAGCCAAGTCTTGGAAAATCATCAAAGCATACACCCTTATAAAATCACTTTCTAACAAATGAATTTGCAAATCTATTGTAATTGACTATGAAATTTTATTAAATATATGCAGTGGTTCATAGGATACCTTTGATGTCTGAAATAAGTTTGACAAATAGATGAAGCATTTCTAAAAACCAATATCAACCTTATGACACTCATGTAGGTAGGGCCCCGCCTACCTTTGGCTTGATTTAATTTTCTTTATTACGAGAGAGACTTATTCAAGAATCACAATGTCTTGCGAACATTTTCAAAGAAATGTGTCAACATGTTCAATTAGAGATATTTTTAGAGACTTTGTATGTTATGTTATATTTTTTTATCATATCAAGATTTATTTCAAAGTACTTGATGGAGAAAGTGTTGGTTATAATTTGTATGATCTATACTTTATGTTGTCCCTCTTAGTGGCGTTTTTTTAATTATCATTATGCATCTATGGAATGTGATTTTCTTATATTATAATTTAATTACATATACATGCTTACACATATACATGTCAAATGGGTTTAGCCTAGGCAATTGTAAGAAGTGATTGCTATCCTCTTCACACTGGCCTCAACTCTTGTGAGTGACATGTTTTGTTCTTATCAAGTATATTTATGTTTTTTTTATAATGTCCTTGAGCCATGTGTCGATAAAGCCAAGCTTTTGCTGAACCTATATTAGCCTAAGTACCATCCTTGAAATGAGGAGGAGGATAATACTCCATTGCACAACCACTCGGGCTATACCCAATTCACATACACACAACATAACAAAGACTTATGACTTTTGATGCTAAAAGAAATATAAAAAGGCATTATAAAGACATTTAAGGAAAATGTTAAGGAAGTGCCAATTAATGAAAAGCAAAAGAAAACCCCCCCCAAAAAAAATTAAAGTAAAAATGAAAATAAGGAAAAAAAAGCAGGATCGTTATTTTGATAGAAATGAGAAATCTTATTGATGAGGCTTTTCCTCATTAATTTTTTTTATAGAGTTAGTAATCCATTACGAGTCTATTTTCTTTTGTTTATTCCATATGAATGGTGTCTTTTTATAAAAAGGATTGAGTTTAGAATAATTTTTTGGGTTGTTTTCAGGAACAAGTATTTCTATAATATTGCATTTTAACCTTGGAAGGAAGTGGAAAGGTTGATAGGGCACCAAAATGTATGGGGTAGGAGAAAGTACTGAAGTGGTATTTCAAAATTGGTGTGATGACAAAGCCTTAAAATATGTTAGAGCCCTCCCCTTAAACATTGCATGGGGAATTTGGTTGGCCCAAAAATTGAAATCGTTTGAAAACACAAAGACTTTACTTTAAAAATGTGTTGTCGAGGCATTACATTTCTTTAATGCATATCCAAAATATAGGGATATACATAAATTCCATAGTTATGAGGAAATGGAAATTAACAAGTCCATTCCTTGGTATTTTTTGGTTGCAACTTCACAAAAAAACTCCACTTGGGGGGTGGAGTGGGTGAAATAGTGGTTATAACTCCAACACACAACAATTCACTTAAGGAAAACCTTCGCGAGGAAACCAACAATTATAGTGAACTAATGCCTCTCAAGTTTTCCATGAGACTAGCTCATGAGGTTGAAGTCTCAAACATTCAAATCTTTGGAGTTTCTTTTGCAGTTGTTCAATGGATGCAAAAACAAATTTCTTTGAAAATTTTCACATTACAACCTCTTTATAATGTCATTTAGTCGATTATATCAATCTCCTCACACATTTCCTTTGCACATATCTATAGGGGCAAAACCATGATTGTTCTTGGTCTTTCTAAATATAGAACAAGGTTGGGATGTGGAACTTTGGTGGTCTCCAAATAGTTGGAGGGATTGTTTCAAAAAATACTCATGTTCCATGGCTTTGAAGATGTCTTTAATTTATATTTTACTTATCTTTTATGTATACCGATGGAATAATATGGTTTTTATTCAATTAATAGGAATGAGCCTTTGCCAAAGTTTTTTTTGAGTTGTTGAATGAAAAACTCGTGTTTTGAGTATAGTTGAAATAAATTATAAAAAATGTTAGAAGACACTTTCACAAAGCATGTTGATGAATGTTGATGTTCCTTTCTAAATCAACATAATATTGTAACAACATTTTTTTTTAAATGCTATAAACATCTAACTATTATAATTTTTAATTTTTCTTTCTGTTATATATATATATATCTTTGTGTTTTGAGTGGTACTGGAAAAAATTATAAAAATGTTAGAAGACATTGTCACAAAGCATGTTGATGAACGTTGTTGTCTTTCTAAATCAAATGTATGATTGTAACAACGATTTTTTTTAAATGCTATAAACATCTAAATATTATAATTTTGGTATTTTTGTTATATATATATAAACATCTATAAACCCCATGAGGAATAATTAAATAAATCCTTATTTGTTTGATTTTACTCTAGGGATAATTAACTAAACCATTGTTTAATTAATATCCTTGGTCATCTTTAACCCAAAAAATGAGAATTAATTAGATAAATCATCATTTATCTTATTATTCTCTAGGAATAATTATTTAAATCATTATTTAATAATAGTCCTTGTTAAATTTGACTAAATCATTTATAAATAATTGAATAAATCATTATTTATTTAATTATTCCTTAACCCTATCCTGAAACAATAACAAATCATTTATTTATTTATTATTTCTAAATAAATGGATTTAACCAATTTAAATTCTTTTCTCCACCAAAAATAATAAAATATTCCAAGTAAGTTGGATCTAGATTTGGCTAATAATATTTTTAATTATGCACCAATATCTAGAAATGACTCAATATTTTGTTATAAATAGAAGGGTTTTTCCATTCATTCACTACCTTTTGTTGCCTTTTAGATCTATGTTTTTGGTCTCGACTTTGATCCTCCATCATTGTCATATTTTTCTACTCTTCTGTGAGTCCCTTTGAGTTCTATCTTTTTGTCTCGGGCTTTCACCATCAAGAGAGAGAGATCTGGATCTTAAGTGCTGAGGACATACAAGAACCCATCCCATCGGGAGGGGAGGACTGGAAACACCTTCTCGTGTTTCCTCCCAGATGTCATAATACGAAAAAATTGTCAAAAATATTGTTCTTGTCTTGTCTATTGGATGTATGTGGAGCAAACACTTCTTTATTTTTAATATTTAATGCCTCTAGAATCGCATAGATCCTGCTGCAAGCACTTGTCTTGATCACCTAACCGCAGATTCTAAGATACTGAGCGTACCTACATTTGATGTTAGGGCTGTTTTGTTTATGCGTAGCTAAAGTGATCTTTTTTCATATGCTTGCAATTAGAATTCACACTATATATATATATATATATATATATATACATATATATATATATATATATATATATATATATATATATATATATATATATATATATATATATATATATATATATATATATATATATATATATATAATGCAAATTGTGTTTTGAGCAGTTGAAATAAATGATAAAAATGTTAGAATACATTGTCACAAAGAATGTTGATGAACATTGATGTTCATTTCTAAATCAACATAAGATTGTAACAACAATTTTTAAAAAAAATCTATAAACATCTAAATATTATAATTTTGTATTTTTTGCTTTTCTGGTTCACGAAGACTGAGTGGCCGCTACCTCCATGTAAAAATCAAAGTAGAACAACCCGAAGGGATCTACCCGTTGAACAAACAAGCAAGCCCTAACCCCAAGGGCGTCGAGGAGATTTGACCTCGTGACCTCCCGATAGGCGAGGTACAGCAATAGGAACTGTGACCAACCGAGCTATCCGTTATACCTAATTCTAACTACCAATAAAATAGATCCCCTGGTGTGTGGTGTTCCTTCACTCAAAACAACATAATAAAGACAATTATTATTTTCTCTTAAGACAAATAGATAACATAAAGTGAAAGAAGCCTATTTGTGATCCTTTTACTCTTCTCCTTATGTCGTTGTTGTCGTTGCTCTCAAACCAACTAAAGCCGTTGGATAGATTCTTGCAATCAAAGATAGAGAACAACAAACAACATATAAATACACAAATATATACTTATCTTAACCAAATCGAACCGATTAGTTTTGAGAATACATACACAATCGATAATTCAATTCACAAGATATACATACATATCGAAAATGGTACGCTTTTCTTTATTAAGAAAGTAGGAGGAGAAGATTACAACCAATAGATCTATTCATCATCAACATGTCTAAACTTCATTCCATCCTCATCATACCAAGCATCATCTCAGAAGCATATCAATACTTGAGTAAAATAATTTGCATTAGATTACTAACATAAATTATCAACTGGGATCCGTAGGACTTGTGAAACGTACATGCACAATATATGCTGATTAGTTTATCAAAAACTAAAAACTAATCTAATCACACCATTCCTACACATTAACTTGAAAATCTATTCTACATTCAGGAATTAAAATTTAATCTATTTTCATAATTGAATTCTAAACTAGGATTGTTGTATTGGAATCAAGGGAAAGTAAAAAGTGTCATGGGTATATCTCTATGCCCAAACCAATCCAATTGAAAATGATAGAAAACTACTTTCTCAAGATGATTTAGTGAGCAAAAATTTACACAATTAACTAGAAATTTAAATCTAAGAAATCATTTTAAAAGCATGTAAAAGAAACTCAACCATCGTATGACCGAATGTTCAAACTGATCCAATTGAGAATGAAAGGGCTTGCCACCTCGAGACGACTAGTTGAGGACAAGATTATACAACTAATTGGAAATTAAAACTAAGAAAGCAAGATAAAAAAACATGTAAATAAAACTCAACTACTATATATTTTAAATACTTAATCATCCAATTTAGGAAGTATGACAAAGTCACCTTCCTTGACATGATTTACAAGCATCTAATTATACATTTAATTAAAGGTTTTAATCTAAGAAATAAAATAAATATTAATCTATGAAAGCAAATAAATCTCACACATTGTAGATGGTCGATCCAAAGTATGAAAGATGATAAGTCGAGATGGTCCACATGTAAGCAAAACCAAGTCAAAGTGAAATAAAACCATGAGTAAGGTGCCACACCCACTATGTATTCAAAACTTCAAGCGTAACTCCAACTTTACACATAACATGATAGGATAAATTCTCTCTATTTATACAAAAATTAAGGATATCTACTCACAATGTAGATCCCTTAAATATCTTCTAGATCCATACTTGTCTCCAACTTATCCGGGCCTCAGATACAAATCCTATGACACATCAAGATCTCCATGATCTTTCTCCTTGGAATATGTTCCACCTCTTGAGTTGAAATTCGAATTTGATCAAGTGAGGTTGGCACATTCTTCTATAATCTCCAAAATAGGCCTACACATGTCATAAAACTCACAACACACACACACACACACACACACACACATATATATATATATATATATATATGAAACCATGTTAATTTTCTAGATTACAATCATAAATCGTTTTAAATACATAAAATAAATAACTTTGGAAAACAAGGATCCTAACCCATATTTATGAAATGGGTTAACATGTATGGTTTTAGGCTAGATAGTTATGAAAATGAGAGTTGAATGGTTACAGTTTAATGGAAGTATGTATGAATATGGAAGAAAATTTTGAGACTCAACATACCCCCAATCGTAGTTGTTGCATGTCCTCATGAAATTATTGCATTGATTCATTTGTCCATGAGTTGATTTTTTATGAGTTTTTGGATTTCAGATAGATTCTTTCCAAACTTTGATTCATGATATTTTCTTTTGGAAAAGTATAATACATTTGATTGCAACATATATATATATTTGGTTGGTTCTTGTGTGACAACCTATTTTTGATAAATTTTCTGTAACAATGATTTATTTTCATAGCATCAAAGTTCACAGCACTAAATCAAATGACTATAATAACTCATCAATGAATTTATAATTTGCAAAGCATATAATCTTTTGGAATCATACTCGCAACAATAATGGTTGGTAAGTATATGCGGGTTGGGATGAAATGAAAATGTCTTATAGTGTATGACGTGTGAATATGAGATGATGTCCCTTCCCCAACCAAATATATGACAATATGAAAAAGGGAGTAGGAATTTTTCCAAAGTTGCAATTTTAGCATTTCAAGGAATTACATGACTAAAAATTAGAAAACCACATACCTTCACTTACCTTAAATCAGATAATTTGTGTATACCGAAGAGTGTGGTTGTTGATGTTGTTGGATCATGAAGTATGTAAACAAAGGAATTTGATTTTGCTTCTTTGTTCTCTTTTGTGTTGATGACAAGATTGGGATCTTTATTGTTGTCGATACAAATCGATTCCTCGCCGCAAAATTTTGAAATGATGTAGTCTTCAATCATTATAAAATCAGATGGTACAATTATAATCATGTGAATAAATGTGTTGATGTCGAGCATGAAGAGAAGTCATTGATTACCGACCGCCGATGAATGTCGTTAACCAATGTGACACAAACTCACCATTAATGTCAATGAGTGCTGTTGCACACCTAAGTACATCTTGCAAAGTGAGAATAGATGAGTTGATGTCGCAGCCACTTGCAAGATCTCGAAGATCAAGGAAGTCGATGTATTCCCATGATTTTCGGGGCCGAGAGAACTTGTAATTAATGCATACAAGCCTTCAAGGTACCGATAAGGACCTAGTCTTGGACCTGTATAATGTGTTGATGTCGATAGGGCAAGAATTGTTAGAATGAGGACTTTAAGGAATCCTCCATCATCTAACGCGAGCATGAAAGAATAATTTTTGAAGGACTATGACAAAAGAAATTGGCAAGGATCACAGTTTATATGAAAATGAAAATGGGAAATGGAATGAATCCTACTTTGTAGAAGATTTCCAATGGTTTTATTGTTTGTTGTCATGTTAGTGAAAGCAGTGGCAGAAAATATAATGACCGTGGAAAAAAACTAGCAATGACGCAAAATGAGATGAGGATTTATCGATGACTAAGTAGAAATGAAAAAAGCGAATGTAAAGGGAAATGAGTAAAAGTTTTATTGACTAAGGAAGCATGGATGCAATGGAGACATTGGCATCCGAAAGGCTTGCAAGTTTTGGGTCTAATTTGTATTGTATGCTCATGCATCACGTTTATTTCTTGTTGTTGATCATCTTCTTGTACAATAAATGTGGTCTTTATAGAGACACTATTCGGGCCGTAGTCATCTACCCTTCCTCGAACCGCAAAATAAACTAATACTTCTTCTACAATGGAATGTAAGGCTATAAAAAGAGAGAGGTGATCAATCTCTCCGTTATGACATTTACACAAAAACTAAGAATTGTTACTAATAAAATAAGTTCACGAAAGAAAACCAAAATAATTTATAATTGCTTCGAAACTAGTGACTCAAGTTACTCCGTTGTATTTTCGGCCGATTTCTTCATTTTTATTTTTTTCAAACTTCTAATGATAGCTCTTTTCATTATGTATATGTCATCAATATCTTTCCAACGAGGCTTGAATCGTCAAAATTGGCGTTCGATGAGAAAGTTAAGTCGATTTGAAATTTGAGTGAAATGGAAGGAGGTTTTCACCGCAAAATTGATGTTTATCGTAGAAATCGCACAAGAGCCGCAGCACTGCGCAGCTTCTCGTAGCTAAAAATCTCAACAAAAAGTTAAGTCTACATAGCTATGCATGTAATCACCGATTTTTAAATTCAAAAGATCTCCTTCGTAAAAATGAGCAAATATCCTACTTATTTTATTGATGCAAATTTATTTATTTATTTTTATTTTATTTTATTTTTTACAAATATTTTCCATAAAAAAAGAAAAATGTGAAAAATCAAGAGCATGGATTTTTGAATACTTCCCATAACACCAAACTATAAGCATGAAAACATATTTGAAAAGTCAAAAAGCATTTGAATAATCTCCGTGAAGAATATGAGAATGGGGCCTGTTGAGGTGAGACGTTTTATATCCAAAGTAAAAAAAAATGAAAAGTGTAATGTCTTGAAATAAAAATGTTTTCATTAATTGATTTTCTCAAGATCGAATCCAGAGAAAGAGTCGACTATGTTTTATTTTTCATGCTGATGAGAATGTTGGACAAATGTCGACCGTGTTGGCGCTGTCAAATGAATGCGTTGAATTTGCATGTATATGGATAGGTTGTTTCATTGCACATCGATTAAAGACAAAAAAAACTGTTCCAATGGTTCACTGATTTTCTCGATCACCGATGAGAGGCCACCGCTGCTGCTATCGATTAGAGAGGTCGCACAACTGGCCATGATTACCACACCGGCTCACATGCCATCATACTTTCCTTGCATGAATTTTGTTGCTTCCAAAATCCTTTGAGAGATGTAGTTACTAAAATTTTTTAAAGACAAGAAGAAGAAACATTTCCATAATTAGAAAAGTCATTCGCCATTCCACAATGAAAGCTAAAAACAATGCAAGCCATGTTCGTAAAATAACTAACGTTCTTTCCATGACATTTGTTGTATCACCGCCAAATGAGAAGCTACATGCCATGTGGATGGATAGTTATTCCATTTAGACCAACAGCAAAATAGATTTGATGGCCGTAGAAACCTACTTCTCTCGCCATCAAAACCTATAATCGGCTTCGCATTAATTTAAAAAAAAAAATGTTTTTCCTTCGCATAACGGAAAAAAATGAGGTTTCAAGGATCCCCGAAAATCTCCCCTAACGCTACAACCGAGGAAACCATTTTGTGGAGTTACTAAATTCACCCTTGAAAAAAACCCATGTCTTATTTTTTTCTAATTCGCTCTTGATTTTATCGAAAAATCATTTCAAAATGACACACTTTTATTAGTCGCGCATTTCCTACCTTTCCTCGCTCTTATGGTAACCCACGTTTAATGTTTTATTTCAATTTGAATTCGTCTTCTATTTTTGTTGTCATGCAAACATTGTGGATTGGAATAGATTTAATGTGGCCTATGTTCTAATGAGTATTTTATATGATTGATTTTCCTCGCGCATATTACACACAATCCACAACAACACCAATGCTAAGCTTAGGCTTTGGCTCTATTTTACAATAGTTCGCTACATCTCTACCAATTTGCAAAGACACATTTCTCATTAGGGCTCCACACGATGACTTAAATTTCAACTCAACTCCAAAGCCTCCATATTTTTTTGCTTCAAAAAAATTTTCTCCGCCTATATGAGACATATTCTTGAATTCTCGCATAATCTACAACTCCCGTGATCGCAGACATAGTTTTCTCAACAAAGGAGAAGAATACTATCGATCGGTTAAAGAAAATGCCGCAACACAGATTGCTCCACCCACTCGCATGGAATAGCGCAAACAAATGAGAATCCATGGAGAAGCCATTTCATGCTTACAAATTGAATTCGATGTGTAGGACCTTTCATTTGGGCAAAGCAATCGTTATGGATTTGCAAATACTTGGGCGAGATTTAATTATGCAGCGAGCCAATTCAATTGAAAAAATCTAAGTTTAACTCAAGGGTCTTGTTCAGAGTTTGAAGTGTCATCGTCCGGCCTCGCGTGATTGAGGCTCCGCACATATGCTTAAGGCAAGCCAGCATCGGCCTCACACATATTTGTGGGCCTCCTTGATTTAAACTTATGCTCAAAGGTCATGGGCCATTACATTTTATGGCATTCATTGTTTTGAAATAAAAAATTATTATGTTTTGTTTTAAAAAATTTATTTGTTTTCATATTAAAATGTTTTAGTTTTAAAAAATTATATATGTTACATTTTTTTTTAAACTTAAACTATATAGACATTTTAATTAAAACAATTTTTTATTATTTTTATTTTTAATTTTCTTTATTAATAAAGAAATTTGACAAGTTTTATTTTTGTTTAGAAAAATATATATTTTAATTTTAAAGTTTAAAATCAAATCAAATTAAATCAAATGATGAAAATGTATAAGTCATAGAATTGCATTCGTAGCTAAATATTTTTTTTATATTTTTTATGATATACTAACAAAAAATTTATTTTCTTATCCCTCCGTGTCACACGAAGTGCAGAAGGAGAGCATACTCAGATTTTTTTATTTTATTTGCATACCAAGATTTTATCACGATTCCTTCCGTAAATTTTGCAAAAAAATAAAATGAAAATGATAGATCTCATACCTTAAATTATCGGCCGTGATCTTCGCTTTGTGCCCTTGGTCTCAATCATTTGTTTTACGTAACATTTCACTTTGTCAGTTAGTAAATGGGTGGTTCTTACTCCACCACAAAACATCAAATTTATCCTAAAAAATTACAAAAACTTATTTTTATTTGTTAATCTTATTCTACTAAATAAATGGAACATTTACTTAAGTATAAGAGAAATATCTGTTCATCCATTTACGCAACAAAATCATGAGTAAACTCGTATGGATATGATAATGAAGATTTGTTGTTGTAATTGGATTTTTATTGTGTTTTTATTTTTTATTTTTTTGTGAATAGGGGTTTCTTTGATTTGTTGATGTTTTGTTTTATTTCTAAATGCAAATGCAAATAAAATTGAATGAAAACAAAAAATAAAATAAAAATGAAATTGCACAAAAACTTAAATTTAAAATTTTGCAAGATGTAAAAATGAATGAAAACAAAATGGAATTCTAATTAAAACTTGAAGTGAAACAAAAATTGGAAACAAACAAAGGCAATTTATGGCTGATTCCTATGTATGCCTAATGGCAAATAACGCTAAAATGTTGAGTAAAATAATTTGCATTAGATTACTAACATAAATTGTCAATCCAGATCCGTAGGACTTGTGAGATATATGTACACAATATATTCTAGTTGACCGCCTTATGAAAAAATAAAACCTAATCTAATCACACCATACCTACATTAACTCAAAATATATTATACATTTAGGAATTAAAATTTAATATATTTTCATAATTGAATTCTAATCTAGGATTTTTGTATTGAAATCATGACAAGTAAAAGCGTTGTTATATATCTCATGCCCAAATCCAATCCAATTGGAAAATGATAGAAACCACTTTCTCGAGATGATTTAGTGAGCACAAATTTGGCTATTACCAATCGGAAATTTAATCTAATAAATCATTTTAAAAGCATGTAAAGAAAACTCAACCATCGTATGACCAATGTTTCATCTGGTCCAATTGGAGAATGGTAGTTGCTACCCTCTTGAGATGACTTAGTGAGGACAAGATTATACAACTCATTGGAAATTAAACTAAGAAAGCAAGATAAAAACATGTAAAGGAAAATCCCGCCCATCAGATATTTTAAATACTCAATCATCCAATTTAGGAAGTATGACAAATTCACCTCCTCGATACAGATTTACAAGCATCTAATTATACATTTAATTGAGGTTTTAATCTACAGCAAATAAATCTTAATCTATGAAAAAATAAATTCACATATCGTAAATGGTCGATCGAAAGTATGAGATGATAAGTCGAGATGGTCTATATGTAAGCAAAACCAAGTCAAAGTGAAAGAACACTATGAGTACTATGGCCACAATCTAATTATTTATTCAAAGCTTGAGCATAACTCCAACTTTACACATAACATGACAGGAGAAATCTTCCCCTATTTATACAAAAATTAAGGATATCTACTCAATAAATGTGGATCCCTTAAATATATTCTAGATCAATACTTGTCTCAACCATTCCTAAATTCTAGATACAACTTATGACACATCAAGATCTCCATGATTCTTCTCCTTGGAATATGGTCCACCCTTGAGTTGAAATTCGAATTTGATCTTGGGAGGCCAAGTAAGACCCTTCTATAATTCCAAAAATAGGCTCACACATGTCATAAAACTCACAACACATATACAAAGACATATGAAACCATGTTAATTTTCTGTTTTTAATCAGTAATCACTTTTTAAATACAAAAATAAATAGCTTTGGAAAACAAGGATCCTAACCCAGCATATTTATGAAAATGGTTATCAGTGGTAGGGTTTGTGCTTGGGATAGTTATGAAATGAGAGTTTACTGCTGTTGAAATAATGAAGTATAAGTAACATGGAAGAAAATTTTGAGACTCAATACAATTACCAACCGAAGTTGTTGTAGGTCTCAGCAATTATTGCATTGATTCATTTGTCCATGCTGATTTTTTGTTGAGTTTTGATCAGATAGATTCTTCAAACTTTGATTCATGATATTTTCTTGAAAGTATAATACATTTGATCGCACACATACACACTCACACACACACACACACACACACACACATATATATATTTTGGATATTTGGTTGTTTTCTGTGTGACAAACCGATTTTTGAGCAATGTTCTTGTGTAACAATACTTTATTTTCTTTGTTGCATCAAAGTTCAAGTAAAACCATTTAGAATCAAATACTATAATAACTCATCAATGAATTTATAATTTGCAAATCATATAATCTTTTTTGGAATCATACCGCAACAATAGTTGGTGGGAAGTATATGAAGCTGGGATGAAATTAAAATGGTTGATAGTGTATGACATGTGAATATGATGATGTCCTCTCCCCAAACTAAATATATGACAATATGAAAAATGAGTGAGGAATTTTTCCAAAGTTGCTGGTACTTTAGCATTTTAAGTACCTACATGACTAAAAATTAGAAAACCACACCTTCACTTACCTTAAATGTGATGTTGTGTATATTGAAGAGTGTGGTTGTTGATGTTGTTGATCAAAGTATGTAAACAAAGGAATTTTATCCTATTTCTTTGTTCTCTTTCAGGTCAAGGACAAGATTGGGATTCTGGCGTCGATACAAATTGATTTTCTTCTCCGCAAAAATTTGAAATGATGTAATCTTCAACCGTTATATGATGGCAGGCTAAATTTAGCATGCGAATAAATGTGTCGATGTTGAGCATGAAGAGAATTCATTGATTACCGACTCATCGATGAATGGCATTAACCAATGTGAGGAAAAATCACCAATAATGTCAATGAGTGCCAGGGTACCAAGTACATCTTTGCGAAGTGAGAATAGATGAGTTGTTGTCGAGCTATACCTAAGATCTAACGATCAAGGAAATTGATGTATTCCCATGATTTTTAGTGAGAGAAATTGTAATTAATGCACATGCATAGCCTCGTTGCATTGATAATGACTCTAGTCTTGACCTAGATAATGTGTTGACAAGTCGATAGGACAAGAATTGTTAGAATGGAGCCTTACAACTTCTCCATCATCTAACGCAAGCATGAAAGAATAATTTTTAAAGGACTATGACAAAAAATTATATGATCAAGGTTTATATGAAAATGAATGGAAATGGAAATGAATCACTTTTGTAGAAGATTTCAATGGTTTCCTATTGTTTGGTTACATGTTAAGAGTTATATGTGAAAATATAATGACTGTGAAAAAAAATGAGTAGTGATGCAAAATGAGACGAGGATTTTATCAACGACTAAGTAGAAATGCAGCGAATGTAAAGAGAAATAAGGTGAATGTTTTATCGACTAAGGAAGCATGGATGTACAGAGATACACCTGGGTATCCGAAAGGCTTGCAAGTTTTGTCCTGATTATAATAAGATGCCTACTGATGTTTATTTCTTTGTTGTCGATCATCTTCTTTTAAAAGAAATGTGGTCTCCCCGAGAGAGACACTATTTGCTTCGTAGTCATCTACCTCTCTCTCGGGAACCCCGAAAAAATAAAACTAATACTTTTTCTACAATGGAATGTAAGGCTATCAAAAGAGAGAGGTGATCAATCAAGTTATGAAATTTTACAAGAAAAACTAAGAATTGGTACTAATAAAAGAATTTCACGAAAGAAAACCAAAGGAATTTCTATAATTGCTTTCGAAACTAGTGACCTGGTTACCCTGTTGTGTCTTTTCATCGATTTCTTCATTTTTATTTTTTCAAACTCTGATGTTAGCTTTTTCATTATGTATATGTCGTCAAGATCTTTCCCAATGACACTTGGAATCGTCGAACGATGTTGGATGAGAAAGTTAAGTCGATTTAAAATTTGATTGAAACAAAGGAGGTTTCTTATCATAACTGATGTTTAGCCGGAGAATTGCACAGCTTCTCCGTAGCTAAAAATCTCGAACAAAAGTTAAGTCTAAATAGGTATGCATGTAATCAATCTAATTTGTAAATTCAAATATCTCCTTCAAAAAAATGAGAAAATATCCTACTTATTTTATTGATGCAAATTTATTTATTTATTTTTATTTTACTTTATTTTTTTGTAAAATATTTTCCATAAAAAGAAAATGTGAAAAATCAAGAGCGTGGTTTTTTCAATACTTTCCTATAACACCAAACTATAAGCATGAAAACGTATTTGAAAATCAAAAAACTTATTCGAATAATCTCTTGAAGAATATGAGAATGTGTGGCTCGTTGTTGAGGTGAGACGTTTTATATCCAAAGAAAAAATGAAAGTGTAATGTGTTGAAATAAAAAACGTTTTCATTTATTGGTTTTCTCAAGATCGAACTCAGGAGAAAGAGTCGATCGTGTTTTATTTTTTTTCATGCTCATGAGAATGTTGGGAAATGCTGACCGTGTTGGCAAGCGTTCAAATGAATGTGTTGAATTTTCTCCATGTATATGGATAGGTTGTTTCATTCCACATCGACAACACAAAAAAATTTGCTTTCCAATGTATCATCATTGCTGATTTTCTTCGATCACCGATGAGAGGCCACCTCAAAAGATCACCGATTAGAGGAGATTTCACAATCTATCATGATTACCATGTCGCTTCACATGCCCTCATGCTTGCCCTCGCATGCACTTTTGTTGTGTCTCCCTAAGCAACTTTTTCGAGAGACTCGTTGTCGCACAAAAAATTTAAAGACAAGAAGAAGAAACGTTTCCATACTTAGAAGATTCATTCGCCATTCCACAATGAAAGCTAAAAACAATGCAAATATGTTCGTAAAATAACTCGACGTTCTTTCGTGACATTTGAGTTGCATCACCAAGAAATGAGAAGATACATGCCATGTGGATGGATAGTTATTCCATTTGGACCAATAGAAATATATTTGATGGCCGTAGAAACTCGCTTTCCGCGCAAAACCTATAATCGGCTCGCATTAATTTTTTTTTAAACATTTTTTTCCTTCACGCACCCAGAAAATGAGGTTTCAAGGATCCTGAATATCTCCCAATCGATTACAACCGAGAAACCATTTTTTGGAGTTACTAAATTCACCCCGGTTTCCGAAAAAACCCATGTCTTATTTTTTTCTAATTCACCTTGATTTGCTCGTAAAAATCATTTCAAAAAATGACGCTCGTTATTAGTCATTAGGGGAATTTCGAGGTTCAAAAATGGGCCTCCTAAGGGAATAATAAAATAATAGCTAAACCAATAAAATAATATTTATGAATTTGAAATTCACTTTTTGCACCACAATCCATGTAACCATAATTAAATTCAATTCAAAAGTTGTACCAAAATAAAATTAATAAAAAAATTGTATTGATGTGACTATAAATAAGAATGAGTTTTTCAAGAAAAAAGTCATTATCATTGAACAACTAATGCATTTGTCCTTTGTACTTAAATAACTTAAAATAAAATACAAATATAAATTTAGAAATTCTTAATTATTATATGCTATTAATTAAAATTTATATTATTTAAATTGTATAATAACATGTAATTAATATACTATATAAAAATAATTTAATATACTATAATATAATATAATAAATGTATAGGGATATGCATTGTTTCTTTCAAGAAATATTAAATGACAATAATATATTTTTTATTCAAAAAAGTGTGAAATGACATTTATTATGAGTACTTTACTTTGACTTTAAAAGTACTTATAGCACTATCATGGTTAACCATGAGTTTTTTATCACACCATTAGAGAATGTGACAAAGTAAGATTACCTTTAACTCAATCAATGCCCACCTCAACCATTAGAGATGATGTCATCCCCTAAAATGTTATTGGTTCTCATAAAGTGAATTTTGATTATACATTTTCCTTAGGAAGCCCATTTTAGACCTCAAAATTCCCTTTCAATGTACGCATTTCCCCGGCTTCTTCTCCGGTAACCCACATGTAATGTTTTATTTCAATTTGGAATTGCCTTCTTTCTTTTTGTTGTCATGCAAATGATCGTGAGATTGAATAGATTTAATGGCCCGTGTTCTAATGAGTATTGTATATATGATTGATTTACCCCTGCCAGACACACACAACTAATAACAACACCACCAAACAAGTTTAGGCTTTGGCTCTGCTTTACAACAATACATTCCTACCAAATCAGTAAAGACATATTTCTATTACGCTCCACACCATGACTTAAATTCCAACTCAACTCCAAGCCTCTAAGTATTTCTGCCTCAAAAAAATTTCTCCACCATATATATATTCTTGAATTCCGCATAATCTTACAACTCCCGTGATCAAAGACATAGTTTTCTCAACAAAGGAGGCAAAATACTATCGATCGCCTAAAAGAAAATTCCGCAACACAGATTGTTTCACCCACTCGCATGGAATAGCAGGCCAGAACAAATGAGAATCCATGGAGAAGCCATTTCCATGCTTACAAATTGAATTCGATGTGTAGACCTTTCATTTGGGCAAAGCAATCGTTATGGATTTGCAAAGACTTGGCAATATTTAATTATGTAGAGCCAATTCAATCGACAACCGAGTTTAATTAAGCAGTCTTGTTCGTAACTTTGAAGTGTTGTGTGGCCTCACAGGATTGGAGGCCTCGCAAATATGCTTACAGTAAGCTATCGGTCCACACATATTCGTGGCCCCCTTTGAATTAAACTTATGCTCAGCGTCATAGGCCATTAAATTTTATGGCATTCATCGTTTTGAAATAAAAAAATTTATTATGTTTTGTTTTTAAAAATTATTTGTTTTCATATTAAAATGTTTTAGTTTAAAAAAAAATTATATGTTAGATTTTTTTTTTAATTAAAAATATATACATATATATTTTAATTAAAACAATTTATTATTATTTTTGTTTTTATTTTTCTTTATTAAAATTTATTAATAAATAAATTTGACAAGTTTATTTTTGTTTAAAAATATATATATTTAAATTTTAAAGTTTAAAATCAAATCAAAATTAAAATCAAATGATGAAAAATAAAGGAATGCAGACCATTCGTAGCCAAATATTTTTTTTAGATTTTATGATATACTAACAAAAAATTTCTTCGATCCTCCAGTCACACGAAGTGCGTATGAGAGTATACCGAGATTTTTTTATTTGTTTGCATAGTCAAGATTTTATCACGATTCCTCTCGTAAATTTTGCAAATAAAATGAAAATGATAGATCTCATACCTTAAATTATCACTCGTGATGCTTTGTGCTCCTTGGTCTCAATCATTTGTTTTATTGCAAATATTTCCTACCAAGGGTTAGTAAATGGGTGGTTCTTACTCCACCAAAAAACATCAAATTTATCCTAAAAATTACAAAAACTTATTTTTATTTGTTAATCTTATTCTACTAAAGAAATGGAACATTTACTTAAGTATAAGAGAATATCCAATGCATCCATTTACACAACAAAATCATGAGTAAACTCGTATGGATATGATCATGAAGATTTGTTGTTGTAATTGGATTTTTATTGTGTTTTTATTTTTTATTTTTTTGTGAATAGGGGTTTTCATTTGTGGATGTTTTGTTTTATTTCTAAATGCAAATGTGCAAACTTGAATGAAAATGCCTAAAAAAATAAAATAAAATAAAAATGAAATTGCACAAAAACTTAATTTAAAATTTGCAAGATGTAAAAATGAAATTGAAAACAAAATGGAATTCTAATTAAAAACTCAAGTGAAACAAAAATTGAAACAAACAAAAAGTAAATTCTAAGGTTGATCCCTATGTATGCCTCCCTGCAACGACACCAAAATGTTGAGTAAAATAATTTGCTTTGGATTACTAACATAAATTGTAATTCCCGGATCCGTAGGACTTGTGAGATATATGTACACAATATATGCTAGGGATTAGTTTGCGAAAAAATAAAACTAATCTAATCACACCATACCCACATTAACTTGAAAATCTATTATACATTTAGGAATTAAAATTGAATTCATTTTCATAATTGAATTCCCAATCTAGGATTGTTGTATTGAAATCAAGGACAAGTAAAAATCTATACAACAAATCCAATCCAATTGGAAATGATAGAAACCACTTTCTTGAGATGATTTAGTGAGCACAAATTTACACACTCAATCGGAAATTTAATCTAAGAAAACATTTAAAAAGTATGTAAAGGAAACTCAACCATCGTATGATCAACGTTCGCATTCGATCCAATTGGAGAATGACAACCGCTACCCTCTTGAAAACGACTTAGCGAGCACAAGATTATATAGCTAATTGGAAATTAATTTAAGCAAGATAAAAACATGTAAAAGTAAAACTCAACTAATGGGCGATTTTAAACACTAATCATCCAATTTAGGAAGTATGACAAAAGTCACCTTCTTGACATGATTTACAAGCATCTAATTATACATTTAATTGAGGTTTTAATCTAAGAAAGAAAATAAATCTTAATCTCATGGAAAGAAAATAAATCTCACACATTTTAGATGGTCAATCCAAATGTATGCATGGTAAGTTGAGATGCTCCATATGCAAGCAAACTCAAGTCAAAGTGAAAGAGCACTCATGACTAAGGTGCCACAATCTAAATCTTTATTCAGCTTGAGCATAGCTCCAACTTTACACATAACATGATAGGAGAAAGCTTCCCTCATTTATACAAAAATTAGAGATATCTACTCAATAAAATGTAGATCCGTTAAATATCTACTAGACCCATACTTGTCTCAACTTATCCCTAAATTCTAGATGCAAATCCTATGACACATCAAGATCTCCATGATCTTTCTCCTTGGAATATGGTCCAATTCCCGAGTTGAAATTGAATTTGATCTTGGGAGGCCAAGTAAGACCCTTATGGAATCTCTAAAATAGGCTCATACACATGTCACAAAACTAACAACACATATATAGATATATGAAACCATGTTAATTTTCTAGTTTTTAATCATAAATTCACTTTAAATACATAAAATAAATAAATTTCCTTGGAAAACAAAGATCCCAACCTATATATTTATGAAAATGGTTACTTGATGTAGGGTTTTAAAGCAGATAGTTATGAAATGAGAGTTGAATGGCTATGAAATAATGTAAGTATGTATGAATAAGGAATAAAAATTTGAGACCTAACAATACTTCCAACTCTCATCAATTGAGAATCCAACATAACATTTCACAAATTTCTCCCCTCCCTAGAACTTAGAGGAGTTCTCAATTTATAGGGAATTGAAGGTAGTTTCTCAAATAATGGACCTCGAATGGCTTTCTAATAATAGGTGAGACAGACTTTTCCAAGTTCGCAGGTGATGGATGGACACTTGTATTTGAAGTATGACACCTATGAGCTCTTTAGGAAGGTGACTGACATGTGGAGATTCCTAACAATGATGATTTTTCTCCTAAGAGACTAACGCACCCTTGATTGTTGGGAAGTGACCGCAAAGGCACCTTTGCATGGAGGTAAGTGCATTCATTGTTGGGGTTCCTTAAGAGCGTTGATGAGTCAATGGGTCATATAATCTATACTTCAAAGCTTGTAAATCTCACAATTGAAGCCAACAATGGAATATCTCCACTTAGGACATATAATAATTGAATTAAGGGGATGATAGAATCATTCATTGGTCTTGGGGGATGATGTCGAAAATTGACCACAGTCTTGGGGTATGATGCCCAAATCGACTCGCAATAGTTTCCCTCAAAGCATGAAGTCAAAATAATAACAATATTTGGATGAGATGCTTTACACTGTGATGAGCTAGGAAACAAAGCATAGAATGTACACCGCATTAATCTTTCAATACATTACATCATGATATATCCTCTATTGATCATAATTTGCTCGAGCAGTAGGCATTCCCATGCCTCGACGACATAAACAATCTAATAACATGTACATAATTCGAGAAAGTCGTCATACATCGGAATGTTGCTCGAGCGTATACATGCCTACAGATATAGGCCCATGCTTTGGATGACAATCCGTATGTCAAAGGTCATCGTACAGATGATGTGTACAAAAATTCCCGAAATCGCAACTGATGGCTGAAACTAGATCCGGGGTCTTCTTATCTCATTCACTCGATCATTCAAGTGCAATGTTCTAGCATGCGAATATATGATTTTTCAGTCGAACATGGAAAGACATCGTTTGATTACCACGTAATAATGGAGTGTTAACAAACGCGAGAAGAACCACCATTAATGTCAATGGCCCTCAAGGTACTCAGCAAGACATTTTGTAAGGCGTGAATAGATGATTTGATGTCGAACGCCAAACAAAATATCTTTCGTCGAAAGGTCTGAAGCGAGGATCTTGTCGATGACTGTAAAGCCTCATGGTACCGGAATTTGATGTTTCTAAATGAACTCCTCGGGTATTAGATTTATTGTCAACGAAGTCACCTTTATTGCAGAAAACTAGAGTAGTTGATTTACGAGACAAAGGTATGACTTGATGTAGCAAATGTTTTCGTGGATGACGTCATGAAAATGAAGGTTCATGAGTATTGGGATAGATGAGTTTCTTTAATCACTGGATGACTTCTCTGAACATATCAGATGACACTGTGATGAGTTGGCAACATTGGACCCAAAACCAAAGTGAAGGTATCATGAACCATAGGTGTGAATGAACCGTCAAGATGATTACCTAACCCAAACAGTCATTTACATGGAGTGAAAGAAGTGTCATGTTCAAGAGCGACTTGTTACCATAAAAGAGGGTTTTTTCTTTTTCCCAAATTTTCCTCGCTCATTTGCTCGACTAGTACTCTTTATTTTTTAACAAGCTTGAGGAGGATAACATTTGCTTGATCTATAATTCAATCCTTTCTGCGGCGAATAAAGCATCGCTATTTAATAGCTTTAACGAGTCTAGCGATGAATGAAACTCAATTCTTGCATGATTGACAAATCCTCGTCGCTATTTTATGTTTTAATGAGCTCAACGACAAAGGATATACTCCGCCTCCTTTTTCTATGTTTAGAGAGTTTCGAAAAGAGTGCAGTAAAAGAGAACTCCATGAGTCCTATTTCGTAAATTTGCCGCTCGTATCCGAAAAACGTCGTAAAATGATACCTCAGAGAACTCTCTGGCCATGTTTGGACTAAGCTGTGTCTTCTTTTCGCAAATAATCCATCTCGGGCCTCGAAAAGGTTAAACTTATACCGAGTAGATGTCATATCATTTACTTTTAATGAGCTCCTGAAACGACAAGTGCCTCGCAAATATTTTCACATTATCGCGAGTCCAGAAAAGAGCTACGAAAAGAAGACTCCAGGTGGTTCCTTTTTCGCATCGTTAGTCAAAGCTCGAGAAAAGAGATAAAAGTGAGTTTCTAAATCCTTTTTCCGTTTTTATCAAAGCTCTGAGAAGGAGAGTATGCTTTTGTGGTCAAATCATCTTTCGAAATAGGTCTCGCACGACTAAACTCACCGTTCATCAGCCTGTAAAACCTATCGAACAAACCATCAAACGGATTAAAAATACATCCGTTTCATGAGTAAATGACATAATAAAACCATAGTCATACACATTAAATATGACTTGCAATCAATCAAAATGACTAATAAAAGAGTAGTACCATATTCATTTTTACCATTCCAAAGCTACCATTTGGACAAATTTTGGGAGCTTTGAACCCGGGCTGCTCGAACTTTCACAAGTCATTGATTGTGGCTGCTTTCAAGTGATGGATTCTCGTCTGCGCTTTGATCCGAGAGTTGGAGCTATGAAACCTTCTTTCTTTTCACAGTATTCATTTCATGTTTCCATTTCCATGGCAAATTTTTAGCTTTTCTTGAGACTAGGGTAAATATCTGCCTGAAATTTGAGGGTACACACTTGAACACGAAACCTCGCATATTCGTAATAGGTGCGTCGCAAGGTACCGCATATTGCAATGCACGGCTCCTGACCTTGAGTGCGTTGGTCACTGCTTAAGTTTTTGACTGTCATGATGTGCCCAAAATTTGCCTCAAGTTTTTTGCAATGAAATGGTATCCTACTGAAGCTTATGGTTGTATTTTCGTGTTTCCATCAGTATCAAAAATGATGATTACATGGAGAGAAAGAGAACATGAGGAACAAGATATGATTTGCCTTGACGATCCTAGGTACCGTAACGAGTTCCCTGAGAGATCGCGCTGCTTCTAAGTACTTCAGATCGCCTGGATGATGAGGCAACACATAGTAACTCCTAGAGTTTCCTAGTGCATGCAGGGATCTAGCATCAGAGGAATGTTCTATCATGGGGATCAAAGTGTTGTCCATGGTCATCGCTGAGGATGTGTATTTTCTCACCGGATTTGTCGACGACGAGGTTCGTCCCATTTCTGCTGCTATTCACCGTCGGAGGAGAGACAGTCGAGGGATTACATGTTACGCGTGCATTGTCTATCCATGGTACTAAACCTAGCAAAGATGGGAAAAATAAACATCGAGATGTGTAGGGATCTACCCTTTGAGAACCATCCCTTTTTCACTGCAATGCAAAGCTTGTCGGGCACCGCGTAACACCACATGCAGCGAAACCGATCGTACATGCAAAGATGTGCTCGGAGTGTTTATAGAGCGACAAGATTTTCAACCGGGTATGCAAGGTACTCATCTCGGGAAGTAAAGGAACAACCCGAACTAGCAAAAGGGAGGAAGGTGAAGAAAGAAATTTCAGCTATGGCTCCATCCTCATTTCCATTCGTTTTTAGAGTTTAGATTCCACCGATGCAATCGCAACGTGTAACATTGGAGTATATCCAGTCCCTAGAGATCCTCGAAATGCAGTAGATGGGTAGAACCTGATGTCTAGACATGCTCGCCAATCGACCATCGTGTTTCGACCGCATTCTTTGCTCCGGAAGTCTCGTAATACGCAGCGTCGCCATTGATGAGTATTCATATGCAAAGCGAGACTGCGCAGGAGATCCGAGACTCGAGTATCTACCGGTATGGCGCCCAGTGGGGTGCACAGGGAAGAATGATTTTGACCATGTATATCAAGGTTTCTACAATGTTTTTTTGTGTTTTTGATGTCTTTCCCAAGACCACCATGTTTGATGCAGGGTGGGCAATGCCCGTTCGACTATGTGGACAACCGCAGTGCGAGTAGATGTGAGCGTAGGAGCAGGGCGCCTGGAGAGCAAGCCCTTCGGACCTAGATATGGTCGAGACTTCCGTGCAGGGCTCCAGAGCATCATGTGAGTGGTCGACCTTCGGGATTCCGCGTGCGCGGATCGAAGAGTCATCCTACGCAGCATCGCGTAAACGTACACACAACTGCGTTCCCTAAACCGTCGGATGCGCTGTTATCGCATGTGATAGCTAGAGCGCTATAGCATGTTACCACGAGCACTCACTAGTTTACTGTGACATCTGTATACATTTTGAGGTCGAATGACCAATGCATCTTGGGCACAAATTTTGTAAAAAACCCATGCAACCATCTAGTCTACATGTTTTTCTCAAAGTATTTTCCTATGTTTAATGCGATAATCCCGTACATTATGTGATGTGAATTGAAAATGTGTTCCTTTACGTGACGCAAAGGTCTCGTCTAAAACATGATTCAGCTAAGGAATCAGTTAAAGTGTTTCAGATTTTCGGGAAATGTGTTGATATTGAACAGTAATCAAAAATGTCTTTCCAAAAGTCGAAACTCTAAGGAAACAAATACGATGAAGTGTCGGATTTTCAATGGTATAAACGCTAGTAAGTTGTCGTACCACAGAAGTTGTGAGTCTAACCTAATGATGATGCATGTTAATACCAAATGAAATGGCATCGCAGGATAGTCTCGATCAACGCGTCTATACCCGAAACGATATTGTTCCTCGATCAACCGACATAAATCCCCTCGAAAACTCACTAACTCGCCGTTCCCGGAGCGAAAAATGGCCCACGCCGCAGAGTATAGGCTCGCGTACTACGACTAGCACCCGATCAACGGTACCCAAAAAATGGTTCCAAAGATTTAGACATCTCCGCAATGAAATGCTGAAAAGTGGATCACTAACATCAAGAAAAACTCTAGAAAAAGCAAACTAAGACAGTGGAATGAAAATCAACAGCATATAAACGATATAATACAAAAAATTTACTCACGCTCATGATTAAGCATAGTAAAATCGTTTCAGATACAACCCATTTCGAGGCTATGCACCAATGGAACTCCATCGTAGCTCAACTAAACTCGTAGGCGCCCTTAGCAGAACTCTTTTGACAATGTAGCTTAAGCCAAAGCCATAGTGGGTCGAAATTTTCCGAGTTCCTATCACAGTCAGCCTTTCCCGGTCAGAAAGCAAGGACGCAGTCACTCTTGAGAAGATGCAAGGCTTGGACATGTTGGTCGTATTGCGCCTTTGATGGCATCATCTCAGGCGCTTTCGTTGGCCCATGCAAGCCTGCACGACGCGTTTCACCCAGATGGATGAGGTTAATAGAGACGCGCTCTTTCATTTTATGAGGTGTCGAGGACAGGTGTCAACAGCCAGTTTTTAATGATGGAGATTTCGCATTGGATTGGAAACGATAGCTCTGCAGACCACACACCACGAAAAGGGGGTAAATCGGTTGCAGCCTCTCACCGAGGTTCGATACTCCGCGTGATCTGGTCACAAGATCAAGTGCCAAGCCTTCGTATGTGAACTCCTATCATCTCGCTGAAGCATTCGTTTGAGGATCTTTGTTAATGGCCTCAACTTTGTCCATTTGGATTGTGGATACAATAAGGAGTGGAACTGATCAAGTGCGCAACAGTCCCAACTTCTGGCAAACAACTCGTACATCATGTGGTTGCAGAAAATCTTCCCATGATCCGTAAACTATGCTTTGTGGGACAAACGTGCAGATGACATGATCGAAGAGAACAATGCGACTCGTTTTGTCCCGTGTTATTGAATATGGGGCACAGCTTCGGCCCACTTTGGTAAAAGTAGCTTCACTCCACTGACTAACAATAATATAACCATGCTCGGATCGAAGGTGAGCGTTGCAGTCATGAAGTCAATGCATTTTCTCAAATGGTCCCACGACAGATGACAATAGGATGCATTGGTGCCTGAGCGATGATGGATTTTAATGATCAAAAATTCTGGCACGCATGACAACTTCTGACCGCGAGGATGCAATCTCTGGAAAAGGCTGCTGAGGCCAAAATTAACCGGCGCAGAGAATCTTCCTCGCAGTGGTAGCGATATCCAGACAAGTGTCGACCACAAAGCCCCAACATGACAATCATTTAGACACCTTTTCTTTTTGGCCTCCTCATGAGTGAGGCACCTCCCTAAAATGGCAGTATCGACACCATGACAATAAAGTGTATCGTCGACGACGTATAATCTTTGGCTTAGTATCGAATACGCTGTTATCGTTGTGAGTGAGAGATATTGGGCCGGGAAAGGGCTTGGAGACAAATGATAAAATCCCATACCAAGGGTCATATGTCGATATTGCAACAAGATGATGAACTTAGTGGAAAGAAGTCGCCTTCACCGAGTGGGCCCGCAGGGCTATTTTTGGCGCAAAGTCTATTTTTTAGACTATGTCTATTTTTAGACATATGGATCATGTTCTATGAGTTGCAGATGCTATTTGTGGATGATTGGTCAAGTTGGAAAAAATAGATGGACTTCTATTTTTTAGACATATTGGGCGGAATCTATTTTTAGATTGCCAGCCTAAAAAATAGATATGTCGAATATTATTAGCTCTTAATAATATTTGGACTATAAACATTATCTTATTCTCTTGGAGCACTTCGCTAGATGCACGGATATGGCACAGTGAGCCGACAAAAGGAATTATGTTATTCCCCGAGGGTTAAGTGGAGCTATTGCATGAAGACTTCGCTAGAACTCATGTGAGAGAGTTTGGTGGAGTTGATTGAGGAAAGTTAGTGGAGTTGTATTCAATTTAACCGAGTTAAACATAGTTGAGCTAGTTGTATCTAGTCTAACCGATTGATACACTAGTGAGAGTGGTGTGAATTAATTATTAATTAATTCACTAATTAATAACTCATTAATCAACTAAAGAATACATTAGTTAACTTCAAAGTGCATGGACAAGTTTCAAAGGAGACCAGTGGAGAGATAGGTGAAAGAGCAAGTGTGACTATACTCGGTGCATGAGTTTGCACCACACGTTGATGGAGAGGCCAATGAAGATTGCGCAGAGGCATACCCGTGTGGATTCGAACTCGCTCAGAGCCAATATTCATCAGTGGATTGCGCAAGAGAGGCAAAGCTAACAGGTGGCGAGAGATTGGAGCATGTGTTTTGCTAGATCCGAGCTTGTTTAGTGTGTAGTGATTGGAGATTGTACCGAGAGCTTGTGAGGAGCTTTGTGCAATGATTGTTACATGATCTCTATGACATATAATATACAGATAGTTGGGGGTTTTTCAACTTTAAGCTTTCCCATGAAATATCTGTGTTCATATGTGTGATTGTTTATGGTTTTAATGTGCGCATGCGATTGTTTTTTATTTCCGCAATTAATGATCAATGGTAGAAGAGATTCTGTGTTGTGCATGAAGTTAAAATAGTGTGTGATCGTGGAGAATCTTGGTGAATAATATATCACTTATTCAAATTTCTACATGGTATCGTAGCGATATTGATCATTGGAGCAATTGCAAAACATTGAAGCGGTTGAGTTTTGAGTCGGTGGAATTCGAATTTGCAGCAGTCTTTTCTTGGTGTCGAAGTTGAGATGTCTTTCAACGGATTGCGATTGGAGTATGCCCTTGAGGGCAGCTTGAATTATATTGCATGGAAGGACAGGATGGAGGCGGTGTTAGATGACAATGGGTTGAAGGAGTTCATAGATGCAGAAATTCCAAAACCTGCTTCTGCGATGTCGCCGCACTTGACGCATGGCAAAAGAAGACAACAAAGTGTCGAAGAATTCTGTTGGAAGGTGTAAAGGATCACATAGTGTCCAGCCCTTCATGGTAAGGCTTCTCCATTCTTGATGTGGAAAGCGTTGACGGACCTATTCCAAAGCAAGAGCGACCGGAGGAAGTTGGCGCTCAAGGATAAACTCAAGAACATAAAAATGGAGAAACGCAACAGTATGCCCAAGTACCTCACGAAGTTCATCCAATGCAAGGATGAGTTGGGAAGTGTGGGGGGGTGACTCGTTGATGAAGAGGACTTGGTGAGCTTGGCTCTCCTTGGGCTTCCGAAGAGTTGGCATTCCTATCGGGACTCGCCAATGGTCGGGAGAAATTGCCAGGGATGGGAGCGACTTTGGTCGGATCTTGTGCAAGAGGAGATAAGGCGAAGTACCGAGGGACGGATCTTCATCAAAGAACTCGATGAAGAAAATTGCGCTTTGGTCGCCAAAGCAAAAGAAGGGGAAGAGCAAGAAAGCTTCTCAATCCGGTGCGAAAGGCAAGAAGCGAGACATGTCCAAGGTGAAGTGTTTTCACTATCACCAACACGGACATTACGCCACTACTTGTCCACAGAAGAAGAAAAATAAAGCAAAGTGTCGCCGGATCTCGTACCGGAGAGGCCTTAGCCTCGGAGTTTTGAGCCGGATTTTTCGCTAATCGCATGCTTGGTCTCAAGTGTGATGGGTTCAATGTGGTTTCTTGACAGTGGTGCATCTTTTCATATGATCGGAGATAAAGATTTGTTTACCGATCCGGATGAGAAAGATCTTGGAGTGCACATCGAGATGGGCGATGATGGTAGATACAGTGCGACCGGTATCGGTACCATTTCCTTTGAGAGGGAGTCTGGTAAACCCTTCGTATTGAAGGAAGTGATGCATGTTCCAGGATTGAAGAAGAATCTTATCTCAGTGGCCATGTTAGAAGACAAGGGATATGATGTTGTCTTTAGCGAGGGAAAGGCTTTCCGCGCAAGTAGAGGGCAACCGGTGAGACCCGGAGGATAGGGGTTCGAGTTAAGAAACCTTTATCAATTGCGGGTAGATGGCTGCACAGCAATGGCAAGCAAGGCGAAAGGAGTGGTGAGCCGGGATGATGGCGAGTTGTGGCATCGGAGATTGGGCCACCTTCACCATGGAGCTTTGAAGATATCGGCAGCAGATTTCTACCGGGCTTCCTAAGGGTACTCTTGCGTAGTCGATTAGTGCAAGGGATGTACCTTGGGAAAATTTGTGAAAGCCACCTTTCACGAGAAGGATAGTCGCGCCACGACGATCCTTGAGAGAATTCACACGGATGTGTTGTGGACCTTTCTCGGTTGCTTCAACAACAAAGCACGGGTATTATGTGATATTTGTTGATGAATTTTTCTGTGGTTATCTCTTCTTCATGTGTATGAAGTATGTTTAGACATTCACAAAGTTCCTTTCCGTGAGTTTAAGGCACCGTGGAGAAAGAGTCGTGAGGCAGGTGAAGGCTCTTAGGAGCGATACTTGTGGTGTGAATTCATCTCTCGGCGAATTCAAAGACTTTGCACAAGCATGAATTCGATGAGAGTTCATAAATTGCCCCTCATAACCCACAAAATTAATGGGGTCATGGGAGGGAAAGAACAACGACTACGGTGTTGCACAGGCGATGTTGCATGATCAAGGCCTTCCCATACACTTGTGGGCTGAGGCATGCAATACTACATTTTATGTGCAAAACCGTTGTCCTCACAGAGTACTTGGCATGAGTACACCCGAAGAGGCGTTTTCTGGTAAGAAGCCTGATATTTCTCATTTGAAGATTTTTGGCTCACCTGTTTACATTCATGTGACGAAGGATGCCAGGAAGAAGTTGGAGCCGACCGCAGAGGTTGGGATATTTTTGGGGTACACATAAACACCCCACAACTATCGTGTGTATTTGCCAGACAGTCGGAAGACTGTTGTGCGACGGGATATCAAATTTCATGAGGAGAAAGCCATGAAGTGTTCGCTTGAGAGGGAGCTACACTTGCATGCAGATGAGGAGCTATTAGTTCCTAAGGATGAGCCTCAGGATGTGGATCAGCCATAAGAGGAGGTTCATGGAGTGGAAGAGACCACTCATGCAGCGCCAACCATCAGAGGGCGGAAGCGCACTACAGAAGCTGAGCGACTGGCTCAAGATGCAGAGAAGATTGTAGGAGCACCTTACACTGACGTTGCTGTGACAAAGACAAATACACTGACTGATAGGTCAGGATGCCAAGGCACACCATGAGCAAGTGTATCGTGATAGAGCCATCCTCTTTCGAGGAAGCTGTGGAGGATCCCGCATGGGTAGATGCCATGGTGGAAGAGTATGATTCGATTGTCAAAAATAGTGCATGGGAGATTGTCCCAAGGTCGAAAGAGAAATCAGTGGTGGGTTCGAGATGGATCTACAAAGTGAAGCAGGTAGCTGACGGGAGTGTGGAGAAGTACAAGGAAATATTTGTTGCCTAAGGCTTCTCACAGATTGAAGGGATCGATTATGAGGAAACCTTTGCACCTGTCGCAAGGTATTCTTCCATATGGACGATTCTTGCTCTCTCAGCGCAGATGGGGTGGCACATTCATCAAATGGATGTGAAGAATGTGCTCCTCAACGGGGTGATTGAGGAGGATGTGTACATAGAGCAGCCCAAAGGTTTCGAGATCTTCAGCAGCAAGTCGCATGTGTGCAGGCTCAAGAGAGTGTTATATGGGTTGAAACAAGCACCTCGTGCTTGGTACACATGGATAGACAGCTATTTCACCAGACTTGGATTCTCCAAGAGTGAGGCGGATCCTAACCTGTACCAGATTGTGGTGGAGGGGAAGTTGCTGATCATTGTACTGTATGTAGATGATCTGATTTTGACGGGTGATGAGCTGTTGATACTTTCATGCAAGGAGGATCTTGCTAGAGAGTTTGAGATGAAGGACTTTGGCCTCCTTCATTATTTCCTGGGATTGGAAATTTGGCAGCGCAGTGATGGATTGTTTGTGTCTTAAGGCAAGTATGCCCGGGAGATACTGGAGAAGTTCAACATGCATGGCTGCAAGCCTATCGACACTCCTCTTCCTGGTGGATGGAGGAAAGAGGATGCTACATCGGCAGAGGTAGTGGATGCCACTGTTTACCGACAGTTGGTGGGGTCGCTTATGTATCTAGTCAATACACGACTCGACATATGCTATGCTGTTAACCAGCTTTCACAAGCTATGGTTAAGCCTACCAAGCTCTTTTGGAAGGCAGGCAAGCATGTATTGAGATATCTTAGAGGCACATCGGGATATGGATTATATACATACAACATGAGGTGAAGTTGCATGGCTTCACGGATGAAGATTGGGTAGGGAGCCTAACGGACAGAAAGAGCACATCTGGAGGGATTTTTAGTATCGGGTCGATAGAAATTTCTTGGTACAGCAGGAAGCAGAGTTCCATGGCACTCAATTCAGCGGAGGCCGAGTACATGGCAGTGAGTTTGGCTGCATGCAAGGCTATATGGATGAGGAAGATCTTGGTCGGGTTGTTCGGTTCAAACTTAGATCCTACTGTGATATATTGTGGTAATCAGAGTTGCATCAAACTCTCAGTTAATCTATTATTTCATGATAGATCTAAACACATTGACATCTAATATCATCATATCAGAGATTGTGTGCAGCGGAAGATCATGTTACTTTCTTACATTCCTACGGAGGATCAGGATGTTGATATCTTGACGAAGGCGCTTACCAGGAGCAAATTCGAATACCATAGAGGCAGGATCGGGGTGGCAGATAATCCCTATCTTGTTGAGAGGGAGTGTTTATATTGCAACAAGATGATGAGCTTAGTGAAAAGAGTCGCCTTCACTAAGTGGGCCCGCAGGCTATTTTTGGCGCAAGTATATTTTTAGACTATGTCTATTTTTAGACATGTCGATCATATTCTATGAGTTGCAGGATGCTATTTGTGGATGGTTGGTCAAGTTGGAAAAATATATGGACTTCTATTTTTAGACATATCGAGCGGAATTTATTTTTAGATTTCCAGTCTAAAAATAGATATGTCGAATATTATTAGCTCTTAATAATATTTGGACTATAAACATTATCTTTTTCTCTTGGAGCACTTTAGTTAAGTGCACAGATGTGGCACAAGAGCTGACAGAAGGAATTACGCTATTCATGAGGGTTAATTGGAGCTATTGCATGGAGACTTTAGTTAGAACTCATGTGATAGAGTTTGGTGGAGTTATTGAGGTAGTTGTTGGAGTTGTGTTCAGTTTAACTCAGTTAGACATAGTTGAGCTAGTTGTATCTAGTCTAACTGATTGATACACTAGTGAGAGTGGTGCGAATTAATTATTAATTAATTCACTAAATATTAACTCATTAATCAACTGAAGAATACATCAGTTAACTACAGTGCATGGATAGTTTCATTGGAGACCAGTGGAGAGGTAGGTGAAAGAGCAGGTTGACTATCAGTTGTAACTATAGTGTTGCATGAGTATGCACTACACATTGATGGAGATTCCAATGAGGATTGCGTGAGAAAGGTTGGACCAATTTGAGTTCATTCAGAGCCAATATTCAATAGGGATTGCGCAGTAGAGGCAGGCTAGCAGGTGGCAAAGATCGATGCATGGATTTGCTAGATCGGGCCTGATTAGTGTGTAGCGATTGTATTGTACTGAGAGCTTGATATGATCAGATTTGTATGAGGATTGTTACATGATATATATGACATATATTATATACAGATATTTGGGGTTTTTAGCTTTAGGCTTTCCCGTTAAAACACTGTGTTCATATGTGTGATTTTTTATGGTTTCAATGTGTGCATGCAATTGATTTAATTTCTACAAGTAATGATCGATAGTATAAGAGATTATGTATTACGCATGAAGTCAAATAGTGTGTGATCAGGAGAATCTTGGATGTATAATGCATTAGTTATATAATTTCTACAATATGACCCAATCAAAAAGAGACTCATCTGGAATTGATGGTTCCGATGTAGTTTTAGTACTATCAGAGGGGAGGTCGCAGAGAAGCTCAGCCAAAACTAAAAACTTCTATGATTTGGATTTGATGAGTTCCAAATGAAATTCCTACAAAATGAAGATCCATTTTGAACATTTTCCCCCCAGCAATTGACGTGACAGAATGTATGTCATGGGGTTGCAATCCGAAATGACAGTGGTCTTCTAGAGTAGGATGCAATGGTGAAATATTTAGACAACTTGAATGGCCACCAAGGTGAGATTTTTGATGTATTAATACTTAACTTCGGTATCATTGAGATTAAGACTCAGATAATATATCAGGTGTTCTATCCCATCTTCTTCTTGGACCAAAACCATAGCAATGGTTGTATCTATCACGAAAATATATAGGAAATAATCACTCTGATAATTGGGGGGATACATTAATGACACTCGGATCGGGGTATCTTTAAGAGCATCAAAAGAAGATTGCGCAACCTTATCCCAATGGAAGGGAATCCCTTTTTTCAAGAGATGACTAAATCCGTTAGCCACTTAGGTATAGTTAGGTATGAACCTCCTTAGGAAGTTAGCCTTTCCTTGAAGTTTCTGTAACTGAAGTAAATTTGATGGCGCAGGAAAATCAAGAATAGCCTAGAACTTTAGTGGGTTGATTCAAATTCTGTCTCTTGAAATGATGAATCCAAGAAAATGACCAAAACCAACACAAAACATACATTTGTGTGGATTGAGGTGTATCGCATTCATAGCATAAACCCATGGCCTTCTGAGTAAAATTTTTTATTCAAGGGGTTCATCAACGACCTCAGCTTCAACAGTTAAAGTTTTTTCCCCTATTTCGACATGCAGGTTATTGATGATACCGCAAGGCTTATATGTACGACCATCAAAAGCTTTAAACGTCATAGGTGATTTAGATAGGCATGGCAAGCCAAGTGACTTCCAACAATTTAGAGACATAATGCAAGTAGATGCTCCCTCATCAATAATAGTGTGATGAACGAGGTGATTGAGAACATTTACTTGGATGGAGAATGCTAATTCTGCTGGTAATTGTGGCGCATAGCCCGTATGATTAAAGACTACAAGATTGGAATTTGTCAGGTCGATTCCACTAATTGTTGACAACAAAACCTGTTTTTGGGAGGGAAAATTTTGAAGTACCTCAAGCGTTGACATAGCTGAAGGATACTGAGCCAAATATTCAACTATATTATAATTTTGATCTACTCGGGCTCAAGGATTGAATTCCGATTTGTGGACAACTCCCATCGGTGGATTTATTGTTAACTCTGGAATAGCAGTTGGCGGAATTGATTCAGTGAGCAGATTCGTTGTCGAGGTAGTAGGTTGATCAGTAGCCTGACTACCGTAATCTTGATTTTGTGTAGACACCAAAACATCAGTTTTTGGCTCTGTGAAAGATAGCATAAGCACTTGGGAACTATAAGAGGGATACGTACAAACCATGTTTGTGTCTAGATTCGGAAAAGGATCTGTCAACACAGCAGATGCAGTCGAGGTCTTAAGAAATTTTGAGACTTCAGCGCAGTGAGGATAGTCTTGAAAAAAGTGCTCCTCATTACATATCAAGCAAGGGTAACGAGGTTTCTTATTATTGCCAGATTTTTAATCAGATGATCATTCCTGTGGGGTTGAGTTTTACTTTTTCTTCTCTTTCCCCTTATTATTGCTTCGGAGTTTCTTGTCACTTTTGCCTTTGTCAGATGACACAACATGAATTTCGGAAGAAGGTGCAGGATCAGATGCAGTAGAGGTGTGAGTGCTTACAGACTCGATCATACCGTCACCGGCATGAGAGTCCTTAGATGGAGGAGGAACAGTAAAATTTGATCTCGGCGTGTTTGTAATTTTCTCATAGAGAATGTGAGACTGATTATAAATCAAATCTAAGTACTGGGCACGAGAAATGACCTAATGTTCAGTGATGATGCCACCTTTATTTACATCCTCAGTGATAGATGGCAGCAAGGACTTAATAAACCACTCAACGAGGAGCTTATCAGGAACAACTTTTTTTACCATTCTACGACGGCGACGCCACTCATGAATATGATCAGAAATGTGAGTAGCAATTGTCTGTTTAAAATTGGTCAGTAGTTCTGTTCCAGTTTCATAAAGTATGGGTAACTAGAAGTGGGTTAAAAAGGTAGTGGCTAAGGCAGTGAAATTATCAAATGAAGCTCGTGGTATTTCAATGTACCACTTTCCGGCCAGACCAGTGAGTGTACACTGGATAGTCGAATGGAATCATCATTTAAGGAGTTGGATGAGTACCAAAAATGATAAGTCATAACATAAGTGCTTTGACGCAGTTTCTCCAGCGTCATTGTTGTTGTTGGATCATAGGACTAGTCAGTGTTTCGCTTAAATTAGGTAATTATAAAGTTGCGACAAAGGGAAACTGTCGATTCAAGTCAGTTGAGCATAACCAGGATATGATGGAATTTCTTGGGCAACAGGCCTTTGAGCACCAACATAAGGGATTTGTTGCTGGTAACCCAGATAGGGGTTGTTTTGATGACCAAATTCTTGAGGGATATATTAACCAAGACTTGGGTAAGTTGTTTGTTGTTCGAATGATTGTTGTCGAATTTTCGGTTGTGGCTGCCAAGGAGACTGCCCACCAAGATTATAGCCCAAAACAGAATAGCTTGGACCCAGTTATGAATAGGTAAGACTGATAGGAGCCTATGACATCCCATAACTACAAGGAAAAGACCCTCTAGCAGATGTTTTTGAGGAAACCCTTATAAAAATACCCCAGACATCCGTTTGTAGCGGAGGTTACTAGAGGAGGTTGGCAGGTGAAGGTTTTTGCGGATGTTTTTATTCCGGTGCGCTTATCATCATAAACCGCATCAGTGCGTTCAACTAGAGAAAGCACCGATGCGCACAAAACATTGGCACACCGAAACACTATGTGCTCCATACAAAAATGACCAGTGCATCTTATTACTGTAGCGCACCGGTGCATCCTAAAACACCGTGTCAAAAATGAAACAGCCCAGTGTTGTCCTAAGAAACCGCACCAATGCACCTATAAAACCCGTGCACCAGAGCAAGGTTAAATAAATAAAAAATTATGGCCAAAAATCTACATTTTTAACTTTTCAGTGCTCCAGAGCTCTCAAGCATCGGTGCAACTTTACCTTGTGTGAGGGGTCCTGCCATCAGTGCTCCCATTGCACGCATTGATGTTATCCATTTCTGTTACACAACATTTTTTCATTGTCGCTGCAATCCCCAACTCGTACATTGGAGGGTCATTTTTGTGACCGATAAGTAGTGTCATGCTTTGCAAATACCATCATTTCATCCCTTTACATGAGAGCAATATTCCTTTTGTTGACAATTCGCTGAGCAAAGCTGTAAAAACCCCTATTTTTGCCTTGGCGCGAGTAGCCAGTTACACCCTCGCGCTGCCTGGGAAATTTAACATTGAGCCCGCACCAGTTGGTGTTATGTGCCAGTTAGACACCCACGCCAAGCTATTTATGGAATGCTTTTTAAAAATAGAGGTGGAGGTTCCACTCCAACCACCTCGAGGATGAGTCATTCGGAGTGGTTGAACTGAAACAACCACAGACTCCTTCCTTTAGTTAGTAGTTTCCACCTCCCTTGGAACTCTCCTAAAGGATAGGACTCCCTCCCACCTTTGTAGGGATCCCAACCTCCTCCTCTTCCTCTATAAAAGAAACTATCTCTCTTAGTAAAAGCTAGCTGAACTTGGAGAAGTAGACATATTATAGTTGAGTTACTAGAGAAGATATAATAAGAAGGAATTACGTTGAGGAAGCTTGAGTCCATGACTTCTAAGAGAGCTTGAGTCCATGCCTTCATCCCGTCTGAATTCCCTGATGAACATTTGAGACGCGCTTCACCTGAACTCCGCTGGAGGAGACTACAACGTCAACGCATCGGTTGTACTCTTCCTTCTATTCATTTATATACATGACTATTGTTTTTTCCACTATTGTGTTATGATGTTTACTTGATGCCATATGTTTAGCCCTCTTTGACTGGCTAATAGTTATGAGTGAAACCATTATGTCATATGTTGTTCTTGTTCTTTTTCCTATGTGCAGGTATTTGAGCGTAACAACAAACGGATTGTGATTTTCTAAGGCAGGAGAGAGAGGCTACTACTCTTTCCACAACGACGACAACGTTGTATTAAAGGTAGGTCAATCTACCGTGTATTTTGTTCATTCATTAACTAGGAAGCAACATTTTAGCGTGTCCTTTTGTTTCTAGACCCACCCTAGGGCTAGAGGGATCGTCTCTGTCCGTAGAGAGGCTTTACCTTCATAACAAAATGGCGACTCTGCTGGGGATTAGTGTGAATTTTTTGTTTCATCCTATTGGGTTAGTTTAAATTATTGGTTTAGTTATCTGTCTTGTTCTGGTTTGTTTCCGTATTTTCCATCCTCTTTTCATCTCCAGAGTGTCTAGGTTTACCTCTACTCATTAGGTTTTGGTTTTTCCTCTTATTTCCTTAGTTATCTGGCTTGGCGTTATTTTTCACTACACAGTCGTGTCAATTGGCGCAGGTTGCTCTTTTTGCACTCATGCCAACCCATATATGGCGCAGATTATAGCCTTACAGTCGTGCCAACCTCTGTAATATTTGGCGTGACCTCCTTAATGAGTGTTTTGGTCATTTTTTCTTGCTTTTGGGTTATTTTTTAGGTATGATTAAGCCTTTGGGACTGTGTTGAATATTGTAGGCTTGTTTCCAGCAGTCGTTTGTCCATTTCCCTGTCGGCATCATTTAAGACCTTAGGGTTTCTAAGTGTTCTTGTACACGGAGTCTTCTGTTTGAGAACAAGTCTCTTTGATTGTTTTCAGTCTCGTTTTGGGTCATTATGCTGAGTTTTTTCTTGATCTTTTGAGTGTTTTGTTGGTTGAATGATCTTTTCGTTTTATCGATTAGTCCTTCTTCTTCTCACTCTGAACATTGATTACTTTGTTTGTTTGGGTCATTTTCGGAAACTCTCTCTTTGATTGAAAGTTTGCTCCATTAGCTTGAATGTTTTTGTGTTCGTTTCACTTTAGTTGAGTCATTCAATTTTAAATCCCTACATTCACAAAACTCAAACTAGTGTTTATTTTGTTTTTTCACTGAATTAGTACATTGTGTGCTTTATTTCATTGAAAAATTCAAAAAAAAAATTGCATTCTTTCATTGCATCGAAATTGAAACGTTCCTTTACATAACTAGCATTTGTCAATCTAGGAAGGAGTTTCGTTTTCGATTGATTGCATTAGAGGCATTAGTAGTTTTCTTCGCATACTTTCCTTGCTTGTTATTGTTTGAAATATTTATATCCTTCTCATAACTAGTATTCATTGAATTGAAATGATATTCATTTGCATGTAGCTTGCATTTAGGAAGTTGAGTTCAAAATTTGATAGGGCCTTAAAATTGAAACATAATCCAAGATCAACTATAAAATTCATTTAATGAACCTAAGGCAACATTGAAACCTAAAGAAACATCTCTAGTGGTCTAAGCTAGAGGCGTGTCCTGGCGTCTTAAAACCTAGTAATTTTCGCTTGCCTTTTGGCTTCAGACATCGCTAGTATGGACTTGTGCTCCCCATACTGTCGCATATATAAAGGGAGACCCCTCTAGGTTGCAATCGTTTATCCATAGGAAGCCGAGTCTACCACCTTGTAACCGTGATACACCGAACACAGCATTCGTGGAGACTACCTGCACGTACGTTAAGTCCTTGGTTATTTCTCTTTCATTTGATCACCAACGTGTATATGGCAGTTAACGGAAACCTGGTATACCCTCTTTCTTAGAATACCTTAGTAGTCATTTCGATCTTTTCGTCACTCTTTAAACCAGGAAAAGATCATCGAGCACTTGTCCTTTCACGCTCGTTTCAAATTGAAAGTGACTAGAGTCATCTTCTGCCTGTTTCTCGACTCTTAAAATATGAAACAGAAAATTTTGGTTTCAAAGTTATAAAATTAATCACCTATGTTCACACACCTATTTAAAAGTTTTGTTACTTGGTCTGATTGATTTCCTTAGTTTTGATCTTGGAACCTTCGATTGGTTCTCTTTTTTCCTTCCTATTCTATAATGACTAAAGTATGAACAGCTGCTGTCTCACTGCCCTAGTGTATATTATTTAGAGTTTTCGAAACCCTCATTCCACCAGGCTTGTTGAGTTTTCGCTACCTATTCTTTTCTGTCTATCCAACCTCTTACTATCGACGCCATTGTTTCCATTTCTGATTCACTCACTCTTCAAGTATTGATTCAGTTTTGGGGAAGAAGGAAAATTTTCTCCTTACATCAGATCACCTTTGTTGCCGCTGCAACTTCTGTCCGTGAGAATTTTTATCATTTACAACAAACTCAGATATGGATTCCTCCAGTCCTTTTGGTAGTGAAGGAATGCCTGTTTCCAGAGGAGAATATCAGCTCTTTTTGAAGATCTCTCTCGTGCCTCTGTCCAATCTTCTCCGCCCTTCTTACGCCCTCTGCTGATTATAGGTTTTCAGTCACATTATGTTCCAGGTCATCCAGAGTGCAATCCAAGATAGTAACTCCTCCTCGTAGTTCGGTCCTACCTTCG